>JBBPRU010000398.1:0-10271 GCA_038093245.1 Boletus holoroseus
GGAAGGACCGAGGCAGAAACGTCTTGATAGCTCGGCTCACTGTCCGTCCAGCGGTGCGAAAAGATGGCGTATCGCACGACGTCGCGGACGGTCTCTCGGAGGGCCGCCTTGTGCGGCTTCACATAGATCCCTGCTTCGGGGTGCGTGTCCACTCCGGCGGAGCGCATCCGTTTTTGAATGTCCTCATTGGTGATACGGGCAATATTTGAAGAGAAGATATCATAGACGGCGTTGCGTTCGACGAATCTGAGGGTGGAGGTGTCGATGAGGCGAGCGGGGATATGGTTGTGAATGTAGTGTCGGAATTCCTCGTCGATGTGGGGGAGTGGCTATGGGGTGGGGTTGCTTATCGTCAGCGATGGGGGGTGCCAAGTGATGAGGGGAAGAGATGGCACTCACCTGGAGCGGTGGTTCTGTCAATTGAGTTGGTTTCCTAGAAGTGAGCCAGGAAAGAAGTGAGATGGTGTTTGTGCGCGCGAGCAGCATGATCTGAACCGTTCATGAAGGGGTGAATGTCCAAGATCGTCCCCCTAGTTATACTCTGCCCCTGCCGGCACTTGCTGTGGAATGTCAGCGAATGACATAGCCTACGACCAGCTATCTTACAACGTGCGCGACGAGCGCGCGGGAACGCTGCCCCATGCGGCCAACGTATGGTTCTATCAGTGCGTGTGGATGCGAAGTTCGACCATGCTGGCTCCTGAGGAAGGCCCAAAACGTCGCAGCTGGCAGTGATTATGAGCGCTTGAGCACTGATCAAAGAGGCCAACCAGTGTAAATTGATCGCAAGTCTATGAGGGCAAGCTCGGGCGCGAGTCGAGGGGAGCACGAGATGGTGTTTTTTCGCGCGGGCAGCATGCTCTGAATCTCTGGTGGGGGATGAACGTTGACGTCCGGAACCGTCCGTAGTTATACTCTACCATGGCGGTCAAATTTCAGCAACCGTAGCCTGAACAACGTGCACGACGAGCGCGCGGGGACGTTGTCCATGCGTACGACGTGCGGTCGTGCCAGTGCGTGTGGAGGCGGGGTTCGACCATGCGGACTGGGGGAGGCTCAAGTGAGCACGGATCAAAAGACGAACCAGTGCCAATCGACCGCGTAGCTGTGCACCCCCATCGACACGATGCTCTACGTGATCGGACTGGGTCTCTGCGACGAAAAGGACATCACCGTCCGTGGCTTGGAGGCAAGTAACCCGACAGTTTGAGAACAACATCGCGCTCATCTCGCGTACAAGGCCGTCCGGTCTTCCGCCCGAGTCTACCTCGAAGCCTACACCAGCATCCTCATGGTCCAAAAAGAACGCCTGGCAAGTCGAATCACATCCACGCCCCACCAGTCATCCTCACCTTGATCGTCAAGGAAGCGTTCTACGGTAAACCCATCCTCCTTGCCGATCGGGACATGGTCGAAACCGACAGCGACGCCATCTTACACGACGCAGACAAGCAAGACGTCGCTTTTCTCGTCGTCGGTGATCCGCTTGGGTAAACTGTGCTTTTCTCCATCCCTCTGCCTTTTGACGTCGCGCACCTCATAGCGCAACGACCCACATCGACATCGTCCTCCGCGCCCGCGCCAAACACGTTCCCGTTCGCATCATCCACAACGCTTCCATCATGAACGCCGTCGGCGTCTCCGGCCTCCAACTGTACACATTCGGCCAGAGCGTCTCCCTTGTCTTCTTTACCGACACATGGAAACCCGACTCGTTTTACGATCGGATCAAGGAGAACAGCGATCTCGGACTCCATACCCTCGTCTTGTTGGATATTAAAGTCAAGGAACAGAGTGAAGAGAATCTGGCGAGGTTCGTCTTCGTTCTCGACCGTCTCACTGCGGTGTTGATGATCCTGACGATGACGCGACGATCATTAGGGGGAAGAAGATTTATGAACCTCCGCGGTACATGTCGATCCCACAGGCCGTCTCACAGCTACTCGAGATCGAGTCTCTCCGAGACCAAAAAGTCTTGTCTCCAAACGCTATTCTTGCCATCGCCCTCTCCCGAGTCGGCGGCGACGTCGGAGATCAGCGTATCGTCTGTGGGACCCTGGAAGAACTCTCCCAACAGCCCCCAGAGGTCTTTGGAGAGCCTTTGCATAGCCTCGTCATCGTAGGGAAGCGTCTTCACCATCTCGAGGTCAACTATGCGCAGGAATATGCAGTGAATAAAGAGACGTGGCGACAGGTCGCTAGTCAGGAGTACGGTTGTGCATTGGAATGACATAAAGTGTTTTCTGCTCGAGTCTCAAAGAGTCCAATTGGCGATTCTGTCGTTTTCGTTTCGTGGGCGGACTACGAGGGGACCAGGCAGACGAAATGATTAACAAAGATTCGACCTATGCAAAATCTGAAACTCTTTGTACATCGTAGTGGCTCTAAAAACGCTTCAATATCTATTACATAGGTCGCCTCTAAAGGTATCTGAGATCCAACATCGGGATCCGCTCTGTTCTCTAATGTCGATAAGCTCAAGGCGTCGCACGACCAGGCCATCTCGAGGATATAGTCAGCACAGGCCTCCGCGTCTCTAAAGCGTGCACGTACCTCGGGAACAAAGAACATTCCCTGACCGTGTACCTGTTGCTCAACCACGCGAGAATACGCTGATAAAAGAAAGACATTAGCAATAGACGATAGTTAACGCGCGACCCTCTCTCACTTCGATGCCGAGACCATATCCACCATGCTGACAAGTACCGTACTTGCGCAGATCGGTGTACCAGTAATATGGCGTGGGATCGATCCCTTCCTTTGCATATGCTGCCAGCAGCTCCTCTATATCCGCTATCCTCATTGATCCGCCTAAGATCCGCCTCTCAGCTTGGCATACTCCAAAAACACATCACCACGAAAAACTCACCGACGATCTCGCCCACCCCAGGCATCAACAAATCACAACTCTCCGTACACACCGGCCCCGTCTCCCCCTCCTTCCTCGGCATCTTTTGCATATAAAACGCCTTGAGGTCCGCAGGGAAACCATACAAGAAGATCGGGGTGCCGATAATGTCCGTCATCTGCCGCTCAGCAGCCTCGGCGATATCATCGCCAATCGCGTGTGGGACCATTACGGGTTTGCCCTCTGCATCCTTGATAGTGTTGCCGTCCGCGTCCTCGGTCTCGTGCTGGATACCGTGCTCGTTGAGCCATTGGATTGCGTCTGAATAGGACATGCGTCTGAAAGGTCGGGCAGGCGCCGTGAAGTTGGGGTTAAGGGACTTGATCAACGCGGCAGAGGCAGAATCGGCAAGAAGCTTGTCAATGGACTCGCAAATCTATGCGATGAGGCGTGAGTGATAAGCCACACAACAAGTAAAGTCGGAACTCGCAATGGCCTCGATATGCGTCATCATTTCGTCAAAGGTTATGAATGCCAATTCTGCTTCCATGTGTGTATACTCGCTGAGGTGACGACGGGTATGACTGTTCAAGCGTTTGTCAAGGTCCCACCTAAAAATCGTCCACCTGAAATAAACTTACCTGTTTTCGGCGCGAAAACTCTCTTGAACACAGAATACGTCTCCAAGCGAAGGAAGACAAGTCTCGAGGTATAATTGGGAACTTTGAGTGAGAAAAGCGGGTTGCCCATAGTAATCCAACTTGAAGAGCGTTGCACCACCTTCAACCTGTGTCTGCACGAGACATGGGGGCGTCACCTCCAAGCAGTGGTGCGCAGCATACGTAGACCGGAACGCAGACAAGAGAGCTGCGCGTAGTCGGAGGACGTTGGAAGCCGTTTCACCACGCAATACGAGATGACGCAGATCGGCGAGAATGGAAGGATCGGATTGCTACAAGATAACGTCACCGGTGAGACGGCGGTCGTGCGTCAAAGGACGGTACCTCGTTGAGTCTGTTGGTGAAGGCTTCTTCTGCGCCAGGAGCAGCACCGAGAACCTTCCAGTAATCTACGACAAGTTCGTGTCCACCAGGGGCCGTGTGACCCTCGGGAACAGCCTTGAGTGTTCCGGTCAGCTCGACAGATGCTTCGAGCTGCAGCGTCACTGCGTCATAGGTTTTGTTCTAGCAACAGTCAGCGGTGTTGTCTGCCTGAAAGAACCCGCACGCACAGTTTGGCCGGTTAGCACGGCTTGTAGGTAACCCGTACCGTCCCTCAAGACAGTAAAAATGATCTCCTGCTGATGACGAAGACGGTGTACCCATCCAGACACGCGCACCCTCTGATCCCGCAAACGTTCGAGGTTTACGATCTTGGACTATCAATGTGGACGCGATCAGTTAAAAAACACCCGTGAAAACGCAAACGATCAAAAGCCCGAACCCGGACCCACCTTGGTCGGCGTTGGGAGCGTTGGGTCTTCAATGAGCACCACTTTTCGACTCTCCTCGAGCCGCTTTTCACGCCGCTCCTGTCGTTCCCTTGCTTCCTTCTCCTCTGCCTCTGCCTTCAACCGTTTCTTCTCGAGTCCTTGTGCGTCTTTCTTGGCTTTTTTGGTTGCAGACTGCGTCGGCGTATCGTATTCTGTATCGGCAGTCTTCCTGATCTGAAATACCGCGTTATCGACCTCGGAGGCAGGAGTAGTGAAGATCGCATAGGCGAGGGTCTGATATGGGCGATCAATGGTACCGTTGCCGGCTGCGTCGATGCCAACCGCTTGGTCGATGTATACCGTGGTCATTCTAGCAAGACGTTCTGGTAAAGCTCTATTGTCTATGTTGGAGGGGTTTAGTGACTCGGACCTCTCCCAGATTTGGTAGTAGCCATAGAGGCCGAGACGCTCGTCGGCAACTCCCGAATACTGCTATGAATGACAATGGCTCGAACGGCGTGCAAATGAATCATGAACCCAATAAAACACCTTTCAGCTCATGCCGACGAGAGCCAGCTCAATGATATTGAGGCTCCCGGAATGTCACCTGCCCCCCTTCTTCAATCATCTCCACCTTGGTCGAATAAGCATCATTTATTCCCAGACGTGCATAATGCACACCCCGTTCGATGTCGTCTTCTTTCACCTCGTGGCTGCGCGTAGATTTGTCGTGATGAGCACAACCCTCGACGTACGTGACTAGCGATGCTAATACTTACCAGCGCCAGAGGTGACGTACGGTTTCGTCGTGACTCATTGCATCCCCGACACGAGGCAGACACAACAGGCATCGCTCATAATAAAAAGACGATGCTTCGCGATTGATGGACCCTTCGACAGCCCGGATCATGCCAATGTACTCATCGCTGACAAGCTGCCAGCATGGTGAGACAGGCACTTGCAGGAGCTTTCGATGATCGAAACGGGCATGCAACATCTATCATTCAACATTCAACGCTCGGCCTTGCGAACAATTCCTCTTGGGAAAGCAAAATACATACCGCATCCCTCCAGTTCATAACAATATTATTTGGCGCCTTGCAAACCAGACACCTCAGTCGAGCATTCCGGCAATCCATATCGTCCACGGTGGCCACATTTGGATCCAGTTCGCATGCGCGGACAATATAGGGGGCTTCTTTCAAGAAAAGGATGCCGTATCGGTCCTTGATAGACCCAGTGCGCTTCGAGACGTATCCGATACGCTCGGGGTAAGAGTAATTAAGCATGGTAGTCAAAAATACTTCTGAATGAGTAAAAACGCCAGTGGTAGCAGTCGCGAAGAACAAAGCACAAGCTAGCCGTAGCTTGTCCGGGCCTCTTTGAGACACTTCTGCACGGGTTGTGCTGTTTGATACCACGCCCAGGTCACAAGAAGCATCTTGCAAAGATAGACGAGGAGGAATCTTCACCAGCTCAGCGAGTTCTGCGTCGAGGTGCGTCCTCCACTCGTCAACTAACACAGGTAGTTGAGCGAATGCAGATGCGAATGGTTTCTCATCCATTTGAGCTTCCTCGGGAGCCTCGATGATGTCTCGAAAAGGAGGGAAGCAAGCGAGATCAATCGCATGTGGGAGGAGGTCAAATGTTGGTGTGTCTGATGACCGTTGCCTCACGTATACCCTGTATTCGGACGCCAATGAGCGTCGACGCGGTTGGTAAACAACCGCATCTAATCGCAGCCGCCTACGATGGTTCATGGTCTCGAGCCACTGAGGCTTTATTCGGGCCCATTCTATCGTATTAACAATCAAGTTCGGGTTGAGGGCTATCTCATTCGGTGAAAGCTGACCTCTATCCGTGAGGGGCTTGGGTGACTTTTTGCGGGGTTCTTGGAAACAACTGCGACCAAAATAACTGATCTCGCGCTCATACCCAAGCTGCTTAAGACGTTCCAGAATGCTATGCCAGCTAGACATCAAAACCGTGACTATCAAGAAAATGGGCTCACCTTCTGTCTCGCTCGCGCCGACGCGCTTTCTGCTCGTCTCTGCGTCCTGATGCCATCTTTCTCTGCCAATGTTCGCAGTCTTTTGCGTGCTGTTGAAAAAGCTCGTCAGCAGGACCGTTAACAGAGAGAGAATACAGCAGACCAGATATATAGCGAAACACTGATTCCTCTTGTCCGTTAGAAATTGCTCCTTGTTGGAGGAGCGCTCATACTCCTGCACCACCGACTCCACCAGGTCTCTATCATACCTCGTCGAATAGCCTGCGAATGTGGTCTAGAAGTGTGATCCCTGAAACAGCAATGCCACAGACTTTTGTCTACCACGATAGTTTCCCTAGTGTTGAGGATTGTGCGGAGAATGACCCCAGGACAGCCAGGATCCTGACAAAGCCTAATTTGTCTGTGAGCAAGAAGCCTGTGGTGTAACATTTAGGAGATCTTACTGTTCGAGTCTGCAGTCCGGACAATACCTCCGGCGTATGCACCAGTAAATAATTGCCGCATATTTGTCACAGACCTGTGCGACACCTGAGTGTACTTCAAAACATCAGACGAGTCTGCACGTACGTGACAACGGGCGTAAAACGCGAGATTCGCGTACGCCGGTTCGCTCAAGTCGGTTGGGCAATCTGGCATGCCTTCAACTTGACGGCGAGCGGCCCTCCGGATGAATGCCGATGACTTGGACATCAAGAGCCCTCGGAAAAACTTGCACGTCCGTGCAAGATTTAAGAGGTCCAAAGGATGCAAAGCCGCGCAAACCTATCCGGCGCGTCATCGCCACGTTTTCAGCAAAGAGTCAAATACTAAAAGGCAAAAGGAAATCCGTACGAGGTACAATACGTCGAGATTCAATTGGAATAGGTCTCCAGGCTTTGCTTGACGTGACTTCTTCGGTGCCTGTATACCTTCTCGTCGACGTCTCTTGGCTGGCGGCGGGGCGCCAACATCCAGAGGAAGTTCGTCGGTATTGTCCTGTGGAAGCGCGCTGTCGTTGTCGTCGACTCGCCCTGACTTGGTTCTCTTTGCAGATCTCGTCTGTACCATCGTACGAGTTCGTGAAAAAGGGATGTTTGACCCGGTCGCGTCTCTTATATGCCAGCGGCTGTGCGACAACCACAGTGCCCCCAAACCAGTTTAACCACATCTATTGTCTCGACCAATTGGGTCAAGCAGAACATCACATGCACACTTGAATATGCCTCGGCTCCTGCCGCATCTGGGATCCTCG
This sequence comes from Boletus holoroseus, assembly GCA_038093245.1. Classification (NCBI taxonomy): domain Eukaryota; kingdom Fungi; phylum Basidiomycota; class Agaricomycetes; order Boletales; family Boletaceae; genus Boletus; species Boletus holoroseus. The sequence continues at coordinate 7,523 of JBBPRU010000398.1, forward strand.
CGTTGTTCTCCCTCGAGATGTCGTGGTCACGGGTCAGATGAATTGATTGTTAGTTTCGTCGGCACGGATCAAATTCAACGGTCAAGCCTTTGATTCCCTCAGCGCGAGTAACGTAGTAGAGTGGGGCCAGGTAGAAAATCATCCCTGCAGGGAAAGGGTGTTGTCGAATTGGCCAATTCGTCGCGTAGACGGAAGTGTGAAGTGGAGGACGGTGACTCGGACGTCACAGGTTAGCTACACGTCGACGTCTACTGATTTCAAACCTCAGGCTGCACAGAGGTAAACAAATCCAGGTTTAGCCCCGAGAAACCAATACAAAGTGCTCATCAAGATTTTTTCAATGATCGGGTTGGTCAAACGACAACTTGAAGGGCAGCAAGGTAGCCGTACTACCGTAGGCAGTAGTACTCCTGCGGAATTCAAATACTAATCAATATATTTATGCGGCGAATGATGTGTCCCGGAACGTCAAACTACACGGTCCAGTTGAGTCGCGAAGCGCCATAACATACATCTAGAAGTACAGTAGCGAAACGACTGGGATTACAGGAAGGAGTACTTCTTCATACAACACTTCTACCCCGCCTGATTTCCTGCATCAAAATCGCTGCGACATGCTCTATCCTTTCATTCTGCTCCTGCCCGACGTCCGCAAACACGATCTCGGTCCTGACAGCGTCGCGGTCGGGTGAGGATGATAAGCCGAACGCGGTGTCAATCCCACTCGCATGGTCGCCTTGAACATCGTGAGCATACAGCTCCCGCATGTTCAGGATGAATCGTGGGGCTAAAGTGAATGCCGGAACAAATCCAAACATGATCCCCAATATCCATCCCCAAAGAGGTGCTTGAAATTTTCCCGAGGCATACAGCGTGATGATGAAGTATTCCAATTGGATACTGTCATGAGGAGTCACCGTTAGGTTTGTTTTGCTTTTGCCGTTCTGGGATGGAAGGGGGACATACGCAAGGAAGTATAGGATCCCTTCCCTGACAAATAACCTCATGTAATGGTTGGGTTGCCATTGCTTCGTTGCTTTGTACATTTGAATCGACTGTCTTATGAATTGGACGATCACCAAGACGCATGTTGCCGCGCCAAGAATAAACTGAGGAACGTATGCAATGATAGCCAACGTGGGTGAGGGAAGTGTTGAAACGCAATACGAGATGTCCAACACTTGAATGATAACCACTACACAATGGCCATGGGGGCGATGTACTGGTTAGTATGGTATGTTACATAAAGATGATGCCGGACTTTATGTACCTGTTGTGTTTACTTGGATACTGTAGAAAATCATTGTAGAAAAAGTGAGGGCATTCGCCACAACGTAGATTGTAAGAATGGTGCAAAGGACTACCTTTGACCGATTACACATTGCCCATGCACGGAGGATCATCATGACTACAGTTGCATTTAGACTTTGTCTTGTTGAAACATAAACATTGCAGAAGCTCACAATCCGCTGCATACATAAAAATAACGAATGTCCATTGGGAAACAATAGCTGCTAGAAGGCCTTGATTACGTTGAGGAGAGTGGATTTAGGAAGCGCATGTGAACATGCTTACAGCTGTTCAAGCATGTTTAGGATTTCAATGATGGGTGGAAACGGAATACATACGGCTACAGGTACTACTTGAATATGCTCTGTAAGCAATCAGCAATAGACGATATGTCACCTTTGAGGATGCAAGCATGAATGTAGTCCCAACTTTCGGTTGCGTGGGTCAGCCGAACGAACCCGAATACAACGTTCAACCTACTGAAGTTCTGGATTCTGTGAAAGCAAGTTAGAATTAGTATTCAGCACGATACCTGTGACAACAGTCAGACACATACATGAAAGTGGAAAGGCCAAGATACCGAACCTATGACAGCATTTAGCTCATTGCATTTACATGCAAATACATTTGGTACCCACAAGAAGGAACATCGTAGACACCCATGACCATGGTTTGTTCTGCAGCTGCGTCAGAAATATCACGCAGTTGGAAGGACGTTCATTACTGACCCAAATGTATTCTACCTGCTCAGATCATAATTAGAGAAATATTCATACGAGACTATGCAGCATAATACCTCATTTGAAAATGTGAGGACTGGCAGTGTTGAAGTTGGTCACTCTGAAGAAATGCATACAAGCTTCATCACTCACTGTAATCGTACACAACAGTGGTTATGACAGCAACTGGGGTGTTCTATGAGATCGATCCATTGAGACTGTGAAGTGCCTATGGGACACATAGTTATTTGTGAGGACACTAGTCACGGTAGCTTCTAGAGCAGAAGACATGGCCGAGATGTATGTGGATTAGGCCGAGACTCGCAGGAACTGGTGGCGAACCCTTCGAGTTCGAAGGCAGAAAGGACGAGGGATGTAAGCGTCTAAAAGAAAGGGTATTTGTGATAGTTTTACAGTATCTCCACATCTTAGTACAGCGATACGTGAAGATACGTTACCATGGGACCGCGGATACACAGCATGCTGCATCACAGCCAGGCGAAACCTTTTGATTCATCAATATTTGTCGCGTAAACATACACAGAATTCCCAACCAGAGTCAGGGGACGAAGTCACTCAGTGATGCCACTAGTACACGAATGGAAAGTCCATATCCATATAACCTAATTGAGATATTGTACTGAAAGCGATTATTCTTTTTAAATCATTTTGTACTAATCCACAAGTAGCTGCAAAGAAAGCTGTACTTGCACCAATTAAAGTAATAACTAATAAAGCAG
>JBBPRU010000399.1:0-10270 GCA_038093245.1 Boletus holoroseus
CAATTTTACGGGAGTTCGAACAAGAAAGCGGTACAACTCCCTGCCAGTGATTGGTGTTGGCTTAGCATCAAGTGTGCCAAGGAGGAGGCATGGCAGACTTATCCACCTTGCAGCATTGATGTCGTCATGGGCAGGGGCACCTCCCTTCTTATCTCAGTTGCTGCCTCCTGAGACAGACCCAAGCTATTTGGAGGTCGAACAGAGGGTCTTGATCTTCTATTTACAAAGCACATATCAATTTTTTGATTGTCATCCTACTATACCATGTCTCCCCAGTGGACATGAACATTAGTATATCATTGCAATGTTGGACTTTGTGTTCCTGTCAGGCTGATATGATTAAATTTGCGTTTCGTGTACCTATGTGTGCCTTGGTATATATTGCTAAAGCACAGGTAAGTGTCATGATGTCCACATGTTATCCATGAGGTGATGGTTATAAGTTGGTGTGAGGTAAGCTCATCCTTCTTCCTTCCCTCTGTCACCTTTCCTCACACATGTCTTTTTCTCACCCTAAAGTCCCTCACAAATCCAAGTCTGCTTCACCTGTCAAGGCTCCCCTTCCTTCAGAGGCCTCTGGCACCTCGTCCTATCTTATAACAGATGACATGGCTCGCAAGAATGGTCGACTTAAGAAGCACCAATCCTTTGTTTGCCCAGTGTTTCATGTAGCAGGGCAGAGCTATGGTCAACTTGATCCTAGGATTCATTCTTCCTCTGCCAGGCAATCTTGGGACCATTCAGTTGATTTCACTTCACCCCCTCCTAGTGATACATCTTTTGTTCAATATGAAGATTTGAGCAGCCGGGCCCCTGTTTCTCCACACAAGTCAGCCAGCAAGAAAGCTCACCAATGGGCCAGATGGAGGGATGAGGTCATACCTGCCTTGGTGGATTCTTATCTCACCTATTCAGAATCAACTCTGCCGCTGTTATGCAAATGCCCTTCACTGGTATTCATATCTTCATTAGGCAGCATCCATGCATGTGGATGAAGTTATCTCTCTCACATGAGCTGAGATTCTGCCTCCTGATGCTCCATCTGAGTATTTGCAGTCACGCTGTCCGCTCTGCTTTGGTGGTGATCTGAGTCATGATGAATCTTCCCTGTGAGTTGCTTGTTATCTTTGGCATTTTATCTTGCCACTTGCTCAGTCTTTTGTTTCTAAATCTTTTAGAGTGGACTTTATTGTATGCCTGAATGCATGCTTCACCCAAAAGAGAAGACATTCTCCTAGAGACCCTGTCCACCATCATCCAGCCTCTGTGTTCCTTTCAGAAGAGAAAGTCCAGCAGGCTGAGAATACAGTTTCAAGACTTTGTCAATGTCATGGACGACCTCCTGTTGCTGATGAAGTGGTGCCAGGAATGCAGGTGTCCCCTTCAATTCTCCAAGAATGCCATGATTCCTTCAAGGCTGTTGATGAACAAAGGGTAAAAGCCAGTACCCAGTTTTTTTCTGATACTGGTTTAATGGCTCTGTTGTGCCACCATGACATGGTGTTATGGATGGTCAACATGACCTCTGCTGGTGAACAGCAGTATTATGCCTTAGCTTTGCTTTGGGAGCTTCTCTCTAACCTTCCAAACACAATAAAAGTGGGCTGTCTATATGACATTGGTTGCCAGCTTCATCATAGCTATGTTAAATGGAACTTCCTGGAGGAAGATCTTGCCAGAGTCCATTTTGGAATCTTTGTATTCCATGCTTTGGTCTTTCTGATGGTGAAGGTTGTGAGAGACTATGGAGTGAGCTCAAGAGGCTAATACCTTCTCTTCGCATATCTGGAGTGGGTGCTTGGCTTTTTCCTATTGTATACTCACTCAACATGTTCTACAGTATCATTGGTGCTTATCTGTTTTGGATTCCCAAGTGCTCCTCCTGCATAACAAGTCCATATTTAATCTTGGAGAATGGTTGGCCCGCAAGTGGATCAAGTGTCAACAGTGCAAGAAAGCTGCAGAGGCCATCCTAGTTGAACATGACTTGCCAACTCTACAGGCTGCATGGGCTACTCAAGTGGCTGCTCAGACTAAGCCTTTGTCAAGTATGTGTCTGCCAGTTCTGATTGTTAGCCCAGACCAAAGTAAATCTCAGGGCAGTCCAAAAGTAAAGGTGTTCAGGCTGTAGAAAAGGCACTTCTCTTGACCCAGAATGTCAATGAGATTCAAAAGCTTGTCACCAATCTTGAGCAGCAACTTACTCTTCCAGATAGTGACATCATTACCATTAGTGCTGAGCTCCAGGACACCAAGCAACATCTGGAAACAATGAAAGCTGCCTTGACCACCAGTTTGGGTGCTTTGGGGGTGGAAGAGACCAAGGAGTTGAAAAGGGTCAAGACTAGTTACTATTTGCAAGACAGAATGAATGCTAGGGCACTTAAATACCATATTTGAGAACACCTTCACCAGAGAAAATTTGAGTTTGACCATCTGGCACATGAATATTGTCAGACCATCAATGGTGTGTTCTATTTTATTATTTCTATATCTACACTTATGAAATTTGATGGAAAAGAAACTTCATGCCCATACTCAATCAGCAATTAGTTGCCAAGAGCCTGCCATCATGTCACTGGTGGTCAAGTATAACACTCTTTGTGACAAGCTCAAACATCATATCACCTATGGGAGTGTACCACATCAATCCATTCCCCCTTTGAAGATTCCTAAGGATCTCGAGAGTATGGACTTTGGATGTAGATGATGAAATTTGGGCTGATATTGGCTTGGAGGATCATGAAGACATGGGTGCTGTTCCTGATTGGCTTGGAGATGAGAAAATTCGCCAAGGAATACAAGCCATGCTGGAGCTGAACCGTTGCATGGAAGAGGAGATCAGACTTAAAAGAGAGAGATCTGCAATGCAATGTTGGATGAAGAGGGAATGGGATGCAGTATTGGATGCTCTAGCAGACATGGGTGAGTTTTTGCTATATGACATGCTGTATAAGCACCAATGAAATTATCAGAAGATGGTGCTATGCAATATCAAGTTGAATTGCATAGAAAAAACTGCTTAAACTCTGTGCTATTTGGCAAAGAGGGGTTCAAGATATTTTAATGGCATTGATTGTGCACCACTTGGTGCGCTTTCAGGTGTTCCATGAGTTGTGCCACAATGTGGCGCATTGTTGTTGTTTATTGTTGTTGATTCGTCGTGTGCATGTTCGAGTCCAGTGTCCTTCGCTTTCCCTTAGTTTCTTACACTGGACTCCAGGTTTGTACCGCTTTATACCTCTCAAATATAGTTTCTTACACTGGACTCCAGCTGCCCAGTTCAGTTGTTTAACAAGATATTCCCTCTTTATCAGATATATTAATGTCATGGGGGCCATCTGTGCTGGACATTGCTGCTGTGCACTCTAATATCTTGCAAGATGTAAAAGACAATGATTCTAGTTCTTCAGAATCCAACTATGAGGATGAGGATGCTGAGGATGCTGAAGTTATTGACTTGATAGAGGGCTTTGGTATGTTGAATCCTACTGAACCTCATCAAGATGGTGTGGATGCTAGTCCAGGTGTGGCAGATATATACATAGCTAGGAAGAGACACAGAATAGAGTACTTATTCCTTTGATTCTTGGATAAACAATATATATTTGGTCAAGGATCTTCTATCTTGATGGAGGTGTGGGAATCCCAGAGTCCATCCTGGGACTCCCACAACATCTCAGTGGGAGTCCCACAGTCCTTCATGGGACTCCCACAATAGGTATCTCCATGTTCCCATAATACTTATACCATCATGAGAATCCCAGAGTCTTTTATAGGAATCTCACAAATGCCCATGGGTTAGCAATGCAATATTCAATAGAAGTGACAGGTTATATCTGGAGTCAGACACAGGTAGTTTGGAAAATGGATTTGGCAAATCAGACTGGGCAAGTTGTCTAGAATATAGCATGATTAGAGTGAGATGTAAACTCAGAAGTTTGATGGTGGCAGTATGGTTGGATTTGGGAATTCACATGGATAACAAATCATGACCAAATTGACTGAATTTAACTTTTAAATGAACATGCTAATAGGGGTGTGGGAAAGAATGACATGTGGATGACAAATCATGATCAAATTGGCCAAATTCTGCTTTTGAATTAGGTATTTTTATAGAAGCATGGGAAAAAGTGGGACTCCCACATGGATGACAAACCATCATCTAATTGGTCATATTTGACTTTTGGAACAACACAAAAATTGGAATCATGGGAGTCCCATGTAGTGCTGGTTGGATTCCCACTATAGCTAGTGGTTAGGTGAGTACTTAGCTAATGGCCTAAAATGGCTAAATTACCATGTTTCTGACTTGGGTGGAGGAGGTCTGGGAAGCCCTATAGGTGGAGGGGCTATTAGCCCTATAATTTAGTGTAAAAATTAGGGCTAATAGCCTATATGGAGGGGTCACCTGAAATGACTTATATCTTAGTTTACTACCATATGTATACTAATAAGGAGGAGTGTTGAATGTTATACTCACTACACTACCATATAAGGAGAGTAGTTCACACACTTGATGTATTTACATTCAATCTCAGCTAGTCTGAGTTCTAATTGATCTTTCACTTGAATCACTATATTCTACAAGTAAGTGTTAAACAGCTGAACAATGCAGCTGGAGTCCAGTGTCAGAAACTTATATTTGAGTGGTATAAAGCGGTACAAACCTGGAGTCCAGTGTCAGAAACTAAGGGAAAGCGAAGGACACTGGACTCGAACATGTACACGATGAATCAACAACAATAAACAACAACAATGTGCCACATTGTGGCACAACTCATTGAACACCTGAAAGTGCACCAAGTGGTGCACAATCAATGCCATTAACAGTAAGCTCAACCTCAGGTATGTCTCAGTAGTGTACACTCTGCCAGTACATGCTGGCTCTCAACAAACAGACACTGCCTCCTGCAGCTGTTCTCTCACACAGCTGCTAGTGATCCTATTTTCCCATCTGTATTGTTCTGAGTCTGTTCTGATCTCTCCCGATTCCATTCTGTTCCATCCCATACTGTATAATATATTCATTCCCAGATTTCTCTTATTTAGATTTAGGCAACCGGCCCTAAACATATGTAAAGTAGTATTTAAGTTAGAGCTCCACCTCTGGCGAACTCTAACCTTGATCTATGCAATCCATGGTGTGGTCAAGCTCCTTAGGATCACCCCCCCTAAGTCACTCCACCCAACTACATCCACACTCCACTAGGTGGCCAGCCCACTATCTTACAACTGTCTTACCTTCACCTGATAAGATAAAAAGTGTTAAAGAGAAAGGACGAAAGGAGACAGTGAGAGAATGTTAGAAATACAGCAATTTCATAACAGTTACGCAGAGGCAGAACTCTAACTTAAATACTACTGTACAGTAGTTTAGGGCAGGTGCCCCAAGCCTATATATGTAAGATATGTCCATAAAAGTACATATTGGAACAGATTGGGGAAACTTGGGACAGACATGGAACAACTCAGATGGGAAGGATAGGATCACTAAGGCTATGCAAGAGAATAGCCTTTAGAGGCAGTGTCTGTCAAGATAAATAGTACAGCCATAGAAAGAGGATCAAACCAGAGATAAGTCCGGAGGAGTTGGATAAGATGTGGCAGAGAAGAGCTCTGCCTCAAGCAGCTGTGCCCAGGCTGTGCTGGACAAGTCGGGTGTTGGAAAGAGAGAGTCAAACACCGGATAGCCAGTGTGATCCTCAGTGAGAGCAGGAGATAGGATGGGAGAGGGGGAAAGAGTTAGTGGGTCCCCGAGAATTGTAACACTCAGAGTCCACCATAACAGCCTCTTGAAGGTCAAAAAGTCCTCAACTCAACCTTCACATGCCTCACAATGGTGCAAACACCATTTGTCTGCCATGCACAACTCCACCAATTGCAAAACCTATAAAAAATGGGTCTCAGATTTAAGGAGTGGTGCCTTTAGAAAAGGACAAAGGAAAGAAAAGGGCAAATGTAGTGGAAAAAGGTCCAGACCCTCCTGATTCTGCAAATGTAGCTCGTGATAATGTATCTGAGTCCCTAATCCAATGCATTCATGCCTACTTGTCATCTGAAAAAGGCAGCAGTGGGAGAAACACTCTGATTATTGACCAGCCTTTGATTCCCCTTCTCAAGAAAATTTGTGAGAAGCTCATACTACCCATTAAATGGCAGGGAGGGATTGTTCAAGCCAATCAGGGTTTTATGCACAATAAGTTTGTTGATTCCATTGTTGTGGTGCTCATGGAACTCTCAGAGAAGTACTGGATACTAAAGGAGTCAAGTACAAGGAACATTCCTGTACTGCAAAGCAGCTGCACCATAGTTTGATACCAGTCATTTCCTTCAGTATCCTTTCCACAGTCATAGTCCTACCTGATGGCCTGATGTCACAGTTGCCTCTAATTCAGATCCCAGGCACATTCTTGATGAGTGGCTCCAAATGCTATGTCCAAGACAAGGACGAGTCGAGCCCTTAACTGAGGAAGTGACCCTGTCTGACTGGTGGGACTACTGATCTGCCATTCACAGGTCCATTGGGTTCAAACTGTGTTAATGTGTTGAGCCCCACTACAAGTTGGACCACAATTGATATTTCTAATTCACCCCTCTGGACCCTACATTATGCCCCCAGTGCACCTTTGTAATATGTAGTAGACACACAAATGTGTGTACTAGACAAGTAGATGAGCTACTGTTACCACTTGTCCTATGTAACAATGTAGTAATGCATTGTCCTTGGCATATATGTACCATTGTGCACCTGTTGCTTGCTGGTCAGTCATTTACAGTTGGATCAGATTTGAATAATGTTCAAGGAGGTGTTGAACACTGCTGCAAGTTGGACCAAATTTCTGATTTTCCCTGCCAGATCCTACACCCCTGTGCGATTGCACCTGTTGCTTGCAGAACAAAATGGTGAAAACTCACCATACAGTCCCTTGTGCTCTCCACCTCTCCACAATGGCCCAGTGCAAAATCATCTATGAAAGTGAGGATGACAACATTGAGAACAGTATGAAGAGATCTTGGATGGCTCCAGACAAGCCACTCCAAGGTAGGTTGTGCACCATACCTACTATCCAGCATTCTCTGTTCTGAACTGCTGCATCTGACTAGTAAAGTTGTCTCTGATGGGACTGGAGTGCAACATTCCGAGTGCTCTGGGAGACGTAGCAGGGGCCAATTGGCTCATATGAAGCAAATCAAACAAATACAGATGGAGAGGCCAAAACGGTCTTTACTATGCAAGGAGAAGATATCAACCCTATGGCACTGATCTCTCAAGATGGTGAATGCAGCTCTTGTGCAAGATGAGCTGGCTCTGATGGGGCTATCACATCCCAGATCCATGGACAACCTACTCGCACTCAACCTGGTTATCTTTGCAGCCAGAATTCCTACAAGCAGCACCAGACCAACAATTCAGCTTCAGACTTCTGGACACTGCATCTCATATGGAGAGCCATACATAGGCTTCCACTTGTACCCAGTTTTCTGGAGTACTCTCCCAGCCCTCATCAAAAGGTTTTGGACCACCATCATCACAGAGTGCTTCATTGTTTTTGGGTGAGTCCTTTGGAATGAACTCAACTGCAGCAACATCTCACATGCCATCTGTCTGTTCTTCTGCAGGTGAATAATGCCTGGATGGACAGTGTGATCCCTCCTCTAAACATCCATGAACTGCTTCACACCTGCAACCATCCACTTCTGTCACTTCCACTTTCACAAACTCTCGTTCTGCAACATCACATGTCAATGCACCAGATGATATGGTTGCTCAATGTGATCATAAGCTGTCTTCCTATGTAAGTACTCCCAACCTCTTCCGTTTCTCATATGTATCTTGGCCATGGTTAAACCCCTATCTTCATAGTTTGAACATTCTGAGCCAGATGCCACCTCCTTCCAAAACCCTGTGAGATTGCAGTGAACAGCTTTCTTCTATGGTCTACCATTTGACATGAATAGGTCTGGTCACAGTACATATGTCTGCTACCCCCAACCTCTACAATACAAATATCCAGGTAAGCCTCTCATCCAATGATATCTTGGTGTACTATGCTAACATCTTCCCACATCTCGAGATCAATGAGGCCTCCCCAAGCAAGGATAATAGAATTGCATAGGAAGCCCTTCACCAAGAAGAAGGTATGTCCCTGAAGTTATTAAATTTGTATCACCAACTTCCAATTTTGTAAATTGTCCCTCAGATTTGGGAGCATTGCATGCACACACTGCATTATAGTCATTTCATTTAGGTACATGTCTATTTGCCTTCCCCATAGATAATGAAAAAGAACTGAGATCATTGTTATCATGGGGTATGTTCTTGAGTATTTAAATTGAATATGTACATCTGACCACCTTTCCACAGAGTATTTCAGAGGAACATTGCCATTCTATGGTACACTATGTTGCATCAGATAAACTGTGCTAACTGCCATTACTATAGATGACAATGACAGATGGAGCATACTAACATATACAATATGGTCATCCCAGAAGATTCAAAATTGAAAATTATGAGACATCCTAGGGTGGGCTAGGTTGGTACTCACACTGAAGCTTCTAACCCTATTATAGGGTTTAGCTGATGTATGCAGTATATTATTACACCTTAATCTCACTGTCCTGCATGGTGGTGAAGCTAGGCATGTCAGCACTGACAACTCTGATGAATAGTGTAGATAATACAACTGTGAAGGTTATACACATGATACTGACTTGCCATCCTGGACAGTGAACACTATATAATACTGTATTGATCACATAACTGTGGGGCATGTCTATGTAGATAGTCAGAATGATGGGTGAGTGTGTCTGCAAAGATCTACAGAGTCTTGCTTTGAACATCCAGAAACATGTGTTATTTTTCAGAAAATTGCAGATAACTTGGAAACTAATGGTCAGACAAATCTGCAAAAATCATCATGGTCTACTTTGAGACAAGGGCTATCTATACCTCCTACACCTCAGTACATGGTTTCCTACTATGTCACCAGTTACGGACATCACTATCAAAAAAAGGAGTCATATTGGGTATTGTTTCTAAATGAACATTTCCTTGAAATATTCTAGGTCAAGGTGGTCAATTCAGTGCTGCAGACTAAGCCTCCACATCTCTACTATGATATGATTAGTCATCATTTCCCACATTCACTATGAAATAAAAGATCTGCGAAGCATACAAGATAGAAATGTAAATTCTATCACACCTCATATTTCACAAGTCCAGTCTGAACTTACTCTGAGCTCTTTAGAGTGAACTCCAATACATGCTCATACGAGATGCATCTCTGGAGTTCTGGAGTTCCATATATAGTATATCTTGTTCTCTCCCTTTTACATTTCTCCTTTAGTATTAGTCTCTGCTTTGTAGAGAACCCCATACCTGTGCTCGCTTATGAGCACAGCTCTGGTTACCTTACTCCCAACTCCATTTCTCCTTACCAATACTTAGTAATATGTTTCTCCACCCTCCATATATAGACCCCCTCTGTACTCATGTATTCTGCAGTTTGAATATTGCCTTAGATTATTCTCCTCACTCCGACCCTCCGACTTGAACCTTGAAGATTCTCCTCCATTCGTACTACTCGACTTAAGTCTTCACACTTAACATCTTCATGCTTCTACTCCATAATCCAAAATCTGGGATGGACTCCAACAAGGGCACACCACATACAGTGAAGCCAAAGTCCCAATCCCCTTGTAGTAAACTCCAAAGATCTGGAGTTCAACCTGGAGATCCCATTCTTAACAGACTCTCTTATTGTTATGAAAGAAAAGATTATTGCTGACTGATTGCTGACTAAGCAACCATAATAGGAAATGCTTGCAGACTAGTTGTAGGTGGTTTTGCATGATCTATGAATTTTTTCAAACATCCACAATGACTTCATTGTCCAATATGAATGCAAAGTCTGTTATTTTATATCAAAACAACTTCTGCAAAGCAACAGCTCTGTATCACATGACTGTGTGGGAACGTCCTATTTTTAGCATTGCAGGCAGTGACCCAAATCCCAGGCTTTGTGGTCATACAGAAATGATCTTGATTCATACTGTTGTTGTAGAGATATACAGTGACTTCCAAAATTGAGTCAATGTTTTGAGATTTTGGACTATTGGTTATATACTTCAGAAACAGGGGCAAATAGAGCCCAAGTGTAAGTGGGTGGCTGAAGGTACCTGCCCTTGGCTATGTGTCACAAAAATATTTATGTAATTTGAATTGGTATCCGTGGAGATATAGTCAATTCAATTCACTATGTCA
>JBBPRU010000400.1:0-10270 GCA_038093245.1 Boletus holoroseus
AAAGGACCAGGGAAAAGGAAGGGGCCCTTTCCGCCGGACCCAGCGGATGCAGCACGCCAGCTAAGACACCACCGGAATGGACCTCGAGTACCGGTACCCATATTGAGGGAAACATGGAGCCACTGAATGTGATCCACGAGAAAGTCGTGCATGAAGAAGATTCAACGGCGGGAGCGGTGACTGCGACTCGGCTAGAGGTGTCATGATATCGGAGTCGGTTTGCCTCCAGCATTCTACGTTTCGCAGGCTACCCTCCGACTTATATGTAACTCGGACCAACTTAGCCTTATTTTATAGTGAAGCAAAAGAAAACGCTTCAAAGGAAGGATGAGTATTATGTATACTAAGGAATAGACACAAGAGTAACGCTGAACATGATCAGAAGATTGGTATAAAGTCCTGTATCCTATCCCTCGCATCCTGAGCGATACATTCTGCTATCCATGTAACGTTGCGAATTTCTTGTTCCTTTAGCTTCATATAGCTATAGAACACCCCATACTGAAACTGTTGCATAAATGCCTGTTTATTCAGATGTACTTCCATCCGGAAGAATCGGTCTTCCATTTGTGCTGCGACACCTAGATCTCCGACATCACGAGTGGCCTGAGCCGATGTAGCGTTGTCGAAGAATGAGCGGTACTCGGAGATATTGTCGCAGACCAGTCGGACTTGCTCGAGGTCATCTGCTTTCGCGAGAGCGTTGTTACCTTCAGGGAACAATCTACCGATCGCAGGGAAGAGCTTGGCACGTTGTTCTTTGGTCAGCTCAGTGTCAAAGGAGTTGATAGTGATGTTGATCGTTCTCCGATCTGCTTCGAAAGCAAGGATGGTTTGCATCACTTCAGAGGTTGGTGAACCAAGAGTGTCGACGAAGTTGTAGAAATCCTCGAGATACGCCTTGTAGACAGTGTTACGGATGATTTCAATGTTAAGGTCGTCGAGGTCAGCAGCAGAGAGACAATCACGGAAGTAAGGAGCTGCATTGCACTATGCATAAACACGTGTTTACGTTCCGTGATTCTGTACTTACCTAAGGGAGTCTCCACAAGGACACTCTGGTAAAGTTCCTCAACGTTGGTGGCAACGCACAGGGCCGGCATTGTATCAAAGATGCCAAGGGGATGACAGCGCTCTAAAAGTTCATGTGTATCCCTCTCATGCAATGTCCCAGTGATCAACAGAACGACATTGTCGATCATGTAGCCGTACCTGAGTAATTGTGGGGATTAGTCCCATTTCAGGGTATCGCAAAGGACGACCTACGTGATATAATCAAGGAATTTACACAACGGTTCCACGGCATTGCTGCGGATGAAATTGAACTGGTCGACGAGTATTTGCGTTGCTTTGTCGGAAATCGTGGTTGTCGAGAGCGGCGAAGGCTCGTTCGCGAGGAAATTCCCGTAATCGGTTGCAGACAGCTGAGTTTTCAAATCTGCAGGTAAAATGAGCATTTCCGACGTCACCGTGGTGGTATCGTTGGGGTGATACCTTCGAGAGTCTCGCATTGCGTCAAGCTCGCGTAGTGGCCTTGGCTCAGAATCCCAGCCTTGTAACCGCGTACAATTCCCTCCAGAAAACCATTATGGACCTATATGAGAGAGTTCTAGCGTGTTGAAAGTTGAAGATTATGTTGAGACGCACGTTGAAGAACAAGCCCTCCATGACCTTGCTAGAGGTTGACTGTCAGTCCTGCGGTTTCATTTGGTGTTCGGCTTGATAAAAGAGGAATATTGTTCTCACGAATCATCGCCAGTAAGCTTCGTCGTTACACACCTGTCTGGACCTGGTTCGTGTTAACGTGTGCCTCTTTTTATTGTCGCCAGAGCCTTTTCAGGACGCATATCGATGGTTGTCGTCTGCCACGCAGTGACATTCGCCCATGAAGAAATGAGTAAATTCTTACCGCAGACATCTCAAGGCGAGTCACCAGGAGGTGCCCGGAGCGCATCACACCCATCTGTCGAGCAGATATTGTCACGCAACGTTTTTGATGAGCCGTTGGCACCTCAAGGCCTCATGCATTAACAGAACTACCTGATGTCTTTCAACAAGCGCAAAGGACAGCGCCCTGGCTGATGCCCGCTTCACTATAACATCACCCCAGACTCTCGTGCTCACGGGAAACCCTTGTCATTTCAGAGGCATGGATGCCTCCGGCGACCAAATATCGCAATACTGCCTGCTCGAGGCTATCACGCCATAGGCTCTCGTACTTACGGGAAACCCTTGTTATTTCAGAAACTCAGATGCCACCAAATCGCAATACTGCCTAGAAATGTCTGGCTCGAGACTATCACGCCATAGACTCTCGCGCTGACGGCAAGCTAATGGATAAAAGGTCTCAAGTTCCCGTAGACGCAGTTTCCGTCATATCTCTGTAGCCCACCATGACGAATCCAGACTCTGAAGAAAAATCTTTTCAGGTCAAGACCCAGCTGGGTAACACCTTCAAGTATGACTCTCCAGAGGATCGGAGGCTTCGACGCAAGGTTGACGCTCGGCTGCTTCCAATACTCACACTTTTGTACTTGCTGAGCTTCCTCGACCGGTGAGCCCTCTCAATCATCTGCTTATACTTACTAAACATCCACTCAGGACAAATATTGCGAATGCCAAGTATGTGTATCCGCATTTACAATGACAATCTTGACCTTCTATCAACTGCAGACTCGATAGCTTGACTTCGGTGACTCTACACATCCTGTGGTGATGATGCCGACCCTCGCTAACCATTACTCAGGACCTGGGCATGTCAGCGTCTGCATACAATACTGCGTTGGCGTTATATTTTGTCGGATACGTGATTTTCGAGATACCTGCCAATGTCCGTCGGTCAAATGTGCATATATGCTGTGCACTAACCTCCATTCTCTTTGGCATGTCTTTCGTCGCAGATCATGTAATTCTATTCTTTTTGCATAATTCGATTGCTCACCTTTGGAGGGGTAGTTTGAAGCGTTTCGATCCCCAGTTTTGGCTCCCATCCTTGACCCTCGTCTGGGGTATTGTTTCCGTTGCTCAAGGGCTTGTGACGAACCAGGCAGGCCTCTTTGGGGTACGATTCCGTAGGTTCTCTATTCACTCTCGCACTTCTCGATAATATCCGGCTTCTTAGTGTTAGGCCTGATGGAAGCAGGTCTATTTCCTGGGGTCATCTACCTGTTCTCTGTATATTATCTCAGGTAAGGGAGGTGCTTTCCCCGCAATGTGGTGTATTCATATCGTTTTGCACCCGCGTACAGACGGGAACGCAGCTGGAGAGTAGCTGTATTCTTTGGTGGCGCAGCTCTTGCAGGAGCGTTCGGAGGTATTACACCTTGATGTTGACGTCCGTGGATGGGTAACGAGCTTTCTCTAGGGATATTTGCCTACGCGATCGGTTTGATGAATGGTCTCGGAGGACGCAAGGGATGGCAGTGGTAGGGCCCGCTCTAGTAGTCCAATCCCGCCATTGTACCCAACTTTCAACCTTTTCATGTAGGATTTTCATCCTTGAAGGTATCCTTACAGTAGCTGTATCGCTAGCTGCATATTTTGTTGTGCCAACTTGGTCTCACAAGGCTAAATTCGTGAGGTTTTGTTTGATGTTCATGTGACGCAGTTAACTGACACCCTGTGTATGTAGTTAAGGGAAGAAGAACGCAGTCGCTTGATAGAAAAACTGCAAGCAGACTCGGATGCAGGCATGAAACAGTCGTTCCAGTGGTCTGATGTGCGATCCGCCTTTGAGGATCATCTAGTCTGGGCATATGCGTTCCTGTTCCACGGCTTCGCATTTGTGCTGTATTCGTTCAGCTTCTTTTTGGTGCTTATCTTGTTTCATTATCCTCTCCATATGAATACTAACTAGCTGGTAGCCCACCATCATAGGAGACCTCGGGTTTCAGGCATGGCAGGCACAGTTGTACGTGTGTAATATACGTCTGGCTACTAAGCTAATCCGATGGATAGGATGACGGTACCTCCCAACACCGTTGCAAGTCTTTCGGTGTGGGGAACGGTCTGGTTGTCCAGCCGATTGAACATGCGTGCGCCATTCATCATCATCTCCGGAGTGGTCGCAATCATCGGTAAGGAGAGCCTTTTACGTGAATACAATTATGAACCAATCTATTTACCAGGATATATCATTCTGATCTCATCAACGAAACGTGGGCAGTAGTAACAGTTTCATTTCGTTTTATCTTCTTATTAGCCTCCAGCTGGTGTGCGATACTTCAGCGTCCATCTTGTGGCAGGTGATCACGTTTGCTACTTTGGATGTCTGAACTTTGACTGATCGGTTTCTTTTCAGCCGGAATATTCACTGGCAATGCATTACTTCTCAGGTTGGCTCGTCCATCTTAGGTCGTTCTCCGATTCTTGCTTCTTGCTTACATATAAAATTTTAGTTGGCCCGGTGAAAATGTTTCTGGACAGACCAAACGTGCAGTCGCAGTTGCAATGCAGATCACGATCGGAGACATTGGAGCCATCGCTGGGTGTTTGGTATATCGGCCAACTCTTAGCGCGCATCTCTACCACAAACCGAACCTCGTCGCGATCGGATACGTTCTCTTCGCAATTTTGATGGCCACATATCTATGGAAAATGATGGCACGGGAGAATAAGAGACGTGAAGCGGTACTCGCCAGTGGCAAGGAGGACGACTGGTTAGAGACAGATGAGGAGAGGCTCAGACTCGGTGATCGGTCGATCCACTATAGATATCAACTTTGAGGCCGAAGAGTCAACATGTCAACAGTCTACTGCGCACCATTCCACCACGTACTTTGGCCACTGCAAGGTAGAATATACCCTTGGACCATTTCTTATATCATACGAATCATCGAGCTCATAACACATTGTTTATCGACTTCGGAGCGAATATTCCAAACAGGTCAGTTGCATCAAAACCCTTAGGACTTGATTAACCAAACACAGGCGCGATTGGTTCCCAACACGATTCCCTCCGTGGTTAAGCAGGATGAGACTGGATCTCACGGACTAGCACTGCTATCAAAAATACATTGGTCTAGTCTGGACCTGCGACAATGGCAGTAGCAGCCCGACTCCCGTGCAAGCAGCGAACCCAGTCACATTGGTGTCAATTCGCTATATCAAGTTCCGATCAACAGTTTACCCATATCCCTCGGATATTGTCGACACACTATCACTCTGCAGAAATTCTTCCACTCACGGTGCGTTGTTTGTAACGCATCGAAGCTCATTAGTGTTATTCTCGACGTTGACTCAGAAGTTCTATCATCGTATTCCCTTCCTCTCCACTCACTCACTCAGGATGGGAGCGAATCCGCACAACCACCGCAGCCAGGTCGGCCTGGTTTGCTGATGCCTGCAGATTTCTTCATCTTGTTGTGCTCCTTTCTCCTAACTACGACATCCATCATCCTTGTCGCTCTCACATTCCATACACAAGCAACTCTCAAATCGAACCCCAACGTGCCTAGCAAGACTTTGTCGATCCTTCAACGGACGATATCAGCCCTTTCAATCACCATCACGTCGGCCAGAAAGCGCTACGTACTCTTCAAACTCGCGAGGGGAGGTATCCGCAGCCGAAGAGTCACTGTTTACAGCCGTTACCTGGTGTGACATAGCCTCGAGCTTCCCTCGCTCGTTTTGCCGGCTGCCTGGGTGCTGGGATTGACGACCGGGTCGACCGTGAACGATGCTTGGGCGACGGTACCTGTTGTATTTGTACAGTCGGCCCCTCTGAAAACCCCCTTTGGCCCGTTCGACGCCCCGGTAGGCCTAGGATCATACCTCCTTGGGCATGGCGACAGCCACCCATAGGCTACGCTCGTGCGTTGCCGTCAACCACCGTCATCGTGCCCCTCACAGTTTACACCACGCTTCGGGGTCCACGTTCTCATCGCCAATACCACGGTGCCGGTCGTTGTGCTGGTTGTGGACGGCGAGCCGCCTCGGTGGGGTTTCACCAATGCCACCCGGTTATTGCTGGACCCGCTGAAGAACGCGGAGTTGGTACCACTGTGGACGCACTTGCGAACCCATACATGCTGGTGACAGAGAACAATGATTTTTTACTCGCGGAGCGAGCGTGCATCGGAGAAGATGAGGAAGCGGATAGTTGGCTGATAACACCAGAGATTGTTTGGAAATGTGCACGTGGACCAAGCCTGTTCACTCTTGTACGGAGACACTTAGTCCTACTTCATTGTAGACAACATATCTACGGTCTGCACAACGATAACATTTATTAAGATGAATCTAGCAAAGAAAATTATGACAATGAAAGGGTACAGTTAAGGTTGTGTATGTATGAACATGCTTCTACTTCCCCCCGTGTCCGTCAGCTCAGGTGGTTATGCGACGCCGCTTCGAGACGCGCACATTTTGATACTCATCGTCGTCGTCATCGTCACTGTAATCTTCCTCCGCAACATCAGAACCATAAAGTTGCTTGCGCTTGTCAAGGTCGACTTTGCGCAAGGTACGGAGGTGAGCGATGAGAGATTTGTGGAACTCCGTCTTTGGGGGATAAATGTTTCAGGTCCTTGACGCATACCAATGAAAATGTCCCTCACCTTCATGACTCGCCGTTTACTATCTGTGCTCCTGTCCTGTCGTCTCCGTCGTTCTTTGTACTACATGAATGTGATCAGGCTCCAAGTACAACCTCAAGAGTTCGTATATTACCTTCCGCTGCTCATCCACAAGAAGGGCAGACAAGTGCTTGATCCATCGTTGAAGGTTTGACTCTACTTTCCGCTTCTTCGCCTGCATGCTTAAAAGAACCATCATCGCGTTCTCCCCATCGTCCTCTACGATCGCGTCATCGTCGGAATCCGGGATGATGTAAGATGTCACCGTCGCAGCTGCGGACCTTCTGGGTCGTCTCCGAGATGTTCGGGGCGAAGTGCCTGCCTGCGATGGGGTTGACGGCTCCACGTGGCATGTTGAGCGGGACAGGGTCGGGGGACTGGTTTCCTTCTTGATATCATTCGGCTTTACACGGGATTTGCAAGAGCGTTTGGTGTCAGAAAGAGGAGCTTGTTTGGAGAGATAATCTTCTTCGCTGAAAAAGAACTCGGCTCCGAACTCGATTTCATGATAGAGACAACAATTCTATCGATGGAGCTTAACGCCAAAATCAAAACGTTACAAACGGTGGTACTCACGGGTGCTCGACCTAGATGCGCGAGCAGCTTGAAATGTTTGAGAGTAATAGGTACATGGGCTGACGTGGCTGTATAACCGACACCGGCCGACGAAAGATAGAGATGAAGAAGCTAGAGGCAGACTGTTGGAGTACAACTCATAGGGATCAACACAGAACGTACCGTAGTATTATTGTTAATTACAGCATGGGTCATGAATACCGCCATCATAGGACTGCGTGGGTCGTAATGTTCCTTCGCCCACTTACCGACCGGGAGAGACTCTGGTGATACATTAATACTGCCACCTGAGGAGATGCCCACTGGGGGGTCCTGGGAGTACTCACCGATGGGGAAGTCCAACTTTCCGTTCACATCAGCACCATAAATGCTATAGTAGTATGTCCGTCTACGGGATCGAGTGGGAGCCATCTCGTCTTGACGGATCATGGCAGACAACGTATCCTGTCCAATAGCGCCCTACGGACCGTTCAACACGAGCGTCATCATATAATTGGTGACCACACACCAAATCAGGTCCATCGCCTATAGCAGGCGTTTGCTCTGGCTCCTCGAGGACAAATTCACGAGGGTCCTCCTCCTGACCTTCCATTTCAGTATCATTGGCTTCTATTGATACACCGGCGAGAGGAGCAAAAGTGTCTGGAGGCTGATTCGACGATCCACTTGAGTTGGCTCGGATCACCTTCAAATTACTAAAGTCTCGACACAGTGCTGCTTCGTATGTAGCACATGCTTTTTCGTCTTCTACTGGAGGAAGGTCGTCCAGTGACAACGAATATCGCCTTACGGCAGCATCTGCAAGAGCGGCATGAAGAGAACAGTGTTCCGCAAGCTTGCGCAGAGTCTTGCCCTAGGAGGAATAAGTTGACGGAATATACAAAGGATGTTCTTACCTTGCTCCCGATCTCCAAACATTTGATCGCAACGTCTTGCACGAGGTCCTTGACGTCTTTCATACTCATTTCCATCTCTTCTTTCGCATACTCGAGTAGAAGAGGATGCTTCTCCACGAAAGGGTTGATCATAATATTAAACATGTCCTCTTTCGTCAGCGGCAACAGATCGATTGCTTCCAACTTGTCGTGGAAGGATGCGATGGCTTCAGGCATGGCAGAGAGCCCCAACGCACCGTCAGACAGATATACGGTTAATAGCATAACAACTCGGACCATTGGGTCAGCACTGGGGAAATCGGTGTAGAGCTGGCGCAAGACATTAATGGTGTATGTGGATGTGATCGAACGCGATTTCACGAAAAGCTAGAAAGGAAAGTATTAATATGGACCCTAGAATTTCACTTCATAGCCTCACCTTCATCAACTCAGTAACCACAGGACTGATAACGATAAGAGACTGGATGACGAAGAATCAATCAAAGTGACTTACCCAAGTTTGAACAAAAGTTCCCCTGAACGATCAAGTGACTTGAGGGCCCGGTATGCGGACTCATTGCTCTTTGCCTCCATGCATATTTCTGCCGCCACAGTACGACTCAAAAACATCCTGTCCCGCTCAAGCATGAATATCATGTTCCGTACAGAGTGGATGGGAAGCCACCTTGGATCTAGGCGTTTCAGCTCTCGAACATTGCGGACGATATCATCAGTCCGATCTCCGCTGTTAAGTGCTTGTTTTTCGAACATCTTACGGAAGACAAAGTCACGATACTGGTTTTCCCACAGTGAGAAATTGGTGGATTACGAGAAGTTCTCAAATACCTTTGGATCCATCCGGAACCCGTTAGTCTCTGCATATGGCAGCAGCCTCGGTTCGATGGCAAGTGCAATCGGTAGTTGAGCCATCAAAGGATCCTTGATAGTCATCATATGAGGGAAGAGAAAGACCAGGAATCGAATCACATACCTTCATACTGAATGGGATGAACTGGACCAAGTCACAAACCAAACAATTCTACAAGAAAAATAGCGCACCTTATACTTGTCCAAAATCTCGCGCACATCTTCCCACTTCGTACTCTTCAAATCCTGAGGGAGCCTGCTCTCCTTGAGAAAGGAATGGAAAATGTAACCGTCGTCTTCGTTCTTTCCGAGTGGTATTTCATCGAACAGTGCAGAAGTGACTTTCATGAAATGCGTGAACACGGGAAGAGGTATCGACCTGACCCATGGCGTCTTGATGAAGTGACTTGCAGAACGGAAGTAGTGATGAATGGCAACCTGTATAATATAGCGAGATACATAGGCGCCACTCGATACCAGGACCTGAGACGAGGCGCATACATTCAGCGGAGGACACGATACCCAAGTGATGAATGGACGTACGTCGATGACTTGGTCATTAAGAACTCTCCCTCTGCCTAGAGCCCAAAACATGGCATCCATGTGACCGTATCGATGAAGAAAGTAATGGGCGCGGACATAGGGATCCCTGGAGACGCGGAGGAATCGTTTTGAGGTGAGTGTGAGGGCGGTGGGGTCGTTGAGTTCGTAGATGATAAGATGGACGATATCGTCTGGGCAGGTACTGAGGAGATGGGTAATAACTCACACCGCCGGGAAAACATACCACATAGACGCTCCATAGGTGGAGGAAGACGGTGTCAGCGATGGAGCAAAACGGCAGGAAAAATCGGGGATGTAGGCCTGGGGACGGCGGGAGAAGGGAGAGGTAGGATGAACGTGGCAGGAGAGAACGCACTTTGTTTGGGAGGGTGGTGGTCTGGTGTCAAGCGGTTGTGCAGGCCACTCGAAGCTACGACTATCGGACTTCTAAATTTGAATACTTCGCCCACATCCTTGGCGGACCCCGCAGACTCGCAGCCACGACGACTTTTCGGTGGTGGGGGAGAAAGGAAAGGAAAGGAAAGGAACGACGAGCGTGCAAGGGTCCGAACTCGTTCCGCTTCCCAAACAATGTCCAGTTACAGGAGATGGTCAACTAGATCACCATGCCGGCATACGTTCAGAAAGTCCTCTTATAGTAACCCCTCCAAACCCGCCAGGCTAACTTCCAATCCCGGACTTGCAATCTACTATCATAAACGTCGAAATTCACCTCCTCCAAACGACCTAGTATAGATGCGACCGGAATCTGCAGACGGTGAGCACATGTAGCATCGTACAAGCATCGACGTACAGCAACAGCAAACACCGGCA
>JBBPRU010000401.1:0-10269 GCA_038093245.1 Boletus holoroseus
AGACTCTCCTTATTTAGTATGCACCGGCCCTCACTCCTTGGTCCGTGCACCCATGTACTTTACTATATAAAGTAGACCATCTGAGGACTTACTCCTCAGATCGAATATTAGTTGGTCTTCACTCCTATTGGCTCTTTCTGAGTTCAGGGATACGACCCTTCACTCTCCGCTTAGTCATTGACAGCGACTATCACTATCATCTTTGCCTACCTACTATCTGTGAGCCGTAGAAGAGAAGACACCGGCATAGTAAGCCCGGACGATTCCAGAGAACAGTAGTCAGCACGATTCAAGAAGTCACGTGCCCACCAAATAAACCTTGACCCGCTGAGCTCTTCATCCCCTATTTCCATTCATTGCTCACCCTTTATTCTTTTGGGGTTGTTCAGTGTTCCTTCGCCCCTAGACAGCGTCTGGACTCGTAACAATATCCTGGAGGGATACTCTGAAGTTCCTCTCCGAATCTCCAGAGTGCTTGTGGCACCTACAAGATCTCTTCAAGTGTTTATGTCTCTGGAGTATTCTCTGGAGTTGGCTGTATTTTGTCAGGCCTGGCTTGAGATAATGTGGGGCCCACTGGCAACCCAGGGCTTTTGGGCCAGGCCATCATACAATAGAGTGCAAAATGCACTACTAGTATTTACTACACATTTTATTCTGAAAGCCCAGGCCCTATAATAGGGCCTGGCCTGAGATAATGTGAGGCCTGGGCCAGGGCTTTCAGGCCAGGCCAGGCCCAGCACATCACTAGATGCAGACAGTCATCCCACAGTCACCCTCTTCAAGCTCTATCCTGGGTTCACAGTTGACAACTCTGCTGTCACAAGGGACCACATCATCCAGCATGAGGGTGATGACCATCTGCACATCAACTACCTCAAGCATGAAGCCTAATCTGTCTTGTCTGGTTGTTGGTCTTGTCTCATTATCTTTCACAAATGTCTGGTTATGGTTTTGTTACTGGCTTAGTTACAATCTGTTTTTTTCAAGTAATGTAGTTGTTTTTCATCCACAAGATTTCGACTGGGGGACCACCTAGATTTCGACCTTTGCGAGATTTCCCTCCTCGAGGCACTGCCACGCATGCGCACGCGTCACCTGACGCTGAAAGGTCGCTTCGGTCACGGCCGGGCGGAGTTCGAATTATAGGTCGATCGGTCGAGATTGGTCAAGATTGGTCGACCAATCGACCCCTGCGCATGCCGGGGCTCCCAATCCTCCCGACAGTGATAGAATCGACGGCTTGCCTCATAGAACAGTCTGGTCACTGCTACTAGTAGGCTAGGTATTGCGCTGCTATGGCCGGACCCTCCAAATCTAAATCAATTGCAAAGAGAGAAAAAATATTTCACCCCGACTCTCGAAAAGCTGCTCAACTCGCTCGCACCCACCTCAGAAAATCAAAACTCGCAGAAGTAACCGCCAAGCGGTCCAAAAAACATGCTGCACAAGGTGAGTCGTCAATACCATCGATGGACTCTGACTCCCCTCGATGCTGGTCGTCCAGTGCTGATGTTGGAGTAGTGGCTGTATATGGCTTCTTCTACCATGCATTGCCCCCAGAGGGTGTACTCAGCCTCGAAGAATTGCATGCCGTCATCCGGGACGTGTGGCTTACCCGACACGACCACGAGCTTGAGCAGGAGCGGGCGGCGCGGCGCAAGGGCAGGCCAAAAGGTACAAAGGAGATGAAGCTAGAAGAGATCAAACTGCGGGAGACGGAGGAATACCGGACGGGCATCGGTGAATCTGATGCTTCATCACGCCTGGCAGCGTAACTGACATTTCCCAAAGAGGTCCCGGACCTCACACATGAACCTACTGCCCAACTATTTCGTAAATGGGACCAACAAGAAGCCGCCTACGTCCAGCTGCTTCGATTCATCCGCATATCTAGCTCTGATCCCGCAATTGCCGTCGTATCCAAACCTGGCAGACACCACTCGCTGCAGGTAGATCACACACTATCGCAAGATCAGGATCAAGAAATGAACGTCGATGAAGACAATATCACACTGTCCGAGCCACCGTCGCGCTTTGCTAGCACGATTACTACTATGGACGGACCTTTGTAATGCCACTTGTAACGCTCATTTTCAGCCACAGAAAAGTCAGTCAGATGGGTGCCTTTTCAGATCCTGCACGCAAAATATACGTGGTCTAATCGGCATACACTGGCATCTCCGTAAACCCCCCTCCCACCGCCATATCCGGACTGAACATTGGACTATGCACCCCCACCGGCCGAACGAAATCTAATTCCCAAACGCTCCGCAGTCGCTGGTATATAATTTGAAAACTTGATGATGCGCCTCGTTCCTGGATCAATTGCAACGCGACCCGGAACCCCGCCCTCGCTTGCTGCACCGTCGCTTCGCGCACCTCCACTCTAAATCTTACCCCTTTTATCACGACAGGATCCTTTGTCTCGTCGAATCGGCACTTGAGAACGCCACTCCCCTCAGGGAGTGCGAAGACCACCTTGACACCAATCCCAACCAACAGCCTCCTGCACTCCTCCCGGCTTGTGAATGTATCGTGCACAGACAGCAACTGATAGCTCGCCGGTTTGAACTTGAACACGTTCCCAAGCCAGCGTCGTCGCGGCGTCGACGGTAGGGTGAACGAACTGTCTGACCATGCAGGGGACACTGTCATCGTCGGCGTCGACGTCTCGATACTCCTCTTTCTTTGCAGCTTCCGCGGTGAGGGCTCCACGATTTGCACGCGTAGAGGCTGTTTCCGTGAGCTCGTGTCGTTGTTGCGGAGCGACGACTTCTTCACAATGCCATTCGTGTTCGCCCCGTGATAACGTCCATTTTCCTTGTCGAGTTCCCCAAATTGACCAGCGTGGTGGGACAACTCGTGCTGCATGTCTTCAACGTGCGATGGGGTACTGCCGTAAACTGGAGCTAACGGATCCCTCTGATTATGTGCTCCCCGGTTCAGATCGTACACTGGTTGTCGTTGTTGTCTCCCAAATTCCATGCTCGTAATTGGGGTAGACGGTGGCCCAGAATGTAGTTGCGGCGATGCAGGCGCAAACACCATGCCTGCGCGCATCTCCATCGCATTGAGATGTTCAACGATTTGCTGAAAGAACAGCTGCATCTTGTCGTCTTTGACGTCCGGTATCGTGAGCGGGGGGAGATTTGGAGAGAGTGGTGAGGTAGACAATGCTGAGTGCCGCGAGGGTGAGGGTGAATGCGTCGTGCCCGGGCGGGGTGGCGTTGGTGAGTGTAACACGATCTGCGGCGCACCCAGTTGTGCGAGCTCCTCGACCATATTCCTGCGTAAAGCGCGTCGAGGCGTCGGTGGGGCTGCACGAGGTGGCAATGTCGATGGTGACCGTCCGAGATCTGTGGCCTGTGATGTCGTACGCACCATACCCTGGTTGCTATCAGTGGCATCCCTGCCTTGTGATGATACCTTCCGACTCTTCTTCCTCCTCGCCCTCGCCACCGCTTCTTCTTCCTCATCGTAATTTTCTAGCCGTGCGTTTCGATACCGGATCAGCAAATGATAAACCCCCTTTTGCCAATTGGGTACCTCGCTCCTGAGCGCCTCGAGTATGTCCTCTTCGGGCGTCCCATGCCACAGCGTCCTCAAGTTGGCAAAGATATCCTGGTCGATTTCCTCTGTTCCCCCAATCGGCTTCGCAAGCGCATCCAGGTCAGGCATGTCCCTACTTACCGCCTTGGGCTCGCTCGACACAAAAAACGGATGCACTAGAATCTCGGACATCGTAATCCTTTTCTCCACGTCCCGTTTCAACATCCGCTCGATGAGGTCCCTCGCATCCGATTCGATCCCAGTCGGCATCTCATACCGTCCGCTCTTCACCTTGTCCAACAACGTCCCCAAGTCTTCGTCGTCAAACGGCAGTCGTCCCGCCAGCAACGCAAACAAGATCACCCCGCACGACCAAATATCCGACGCACGTCCATCGTACGCGCGTCCCATGACCACCTCGGGCGCTGCGTAATGCGGACTCCCACAAGCCGTTTGTAGTAAGCCCTCCCGTGCGCCCGTCTGCCACGCCGCCATGCCAAAATCCGCTACCTTGATGTTGCCCTGACGGTCCATCAACAAGTTCTCCGGTTTGAGATCTCGATGGGCGACCCCAAATCGATGACAATAGTCCACCGCCGCGATGATCTGCTGAAAACACCCCAACGCCTCGGGCGGTGCGAGCCGTCCCCGCGTACAGAGATAATCAAAGAGTTCCCCGCCTTCGACGTACTCGAGGATGAGGTAGAGTTCGGACGAGGTTTCCCAGACATCGTAGAGACGCATGACGTTGGGATGTTCGATGAGTTTCATGATGACGATTTCGCGTTCAATGCTGAGGAGCATATGTTCTGGGGTGTCGATGCGGCGTGTCATGGTGGTGCTGTTGAGGAGTTGTTGTTTGGAGACGATCTTGACGGCGGCGTATTGCCCTGTCTTTGTGTGTCGTGCAATGCGGACGCGACCTGTGGGTAGATTGGCGGGAAATGAGTGAGAGGGTGGGGTGCGTGTGCAAGAACATACCTGAGCTGCCCTTGCCGATCGTTCTGCCCACTTTCCAAAGGCCAATCATCTTGGGGTCGTCTTCACTGCGATGCTTCCGTGGCAGTGTCGGGTATTCGTCAGACATGTCTAGGATGTGTTTAAGGGCCAGGAGACGAGGAACTAAAAGAAAGTATCGCAGGGGGCAGCGAGATACAAGTGACCAGAGGCTGACGATGAGTGGCGGGATGGCCGAGGGCTGACAGGGGTTAATTCAACCAAGTCGGTTACAACAAACCCAAACACAACCCTCGAGAGTCACACGAGCCAAGATCCAAGAGATAAAGAATCCATTCAGGCGTTCGTGTAGATCTCATGAGAATGTAAGTCGGAATAGTAGTCATCTACATGCACAGGACACTTGGCCCATCATACAGACCCAGTCAGCCCGGGAGGGAATCCCGAAAAATCGACCTGATCCTGTATCACTTGACCAGCAAGCGTAAACGCCACGCGCAATCGTAGCCGTACATTTGACTTTGTCGAAAAAAGGATGTGTCAGTTCGTCATCGATGTGTCGATGGGAGACAGGGACTTACCCCGGGAGGAGCGATCACACGCATCTGCTGCGTTTCTGTCGCCCCAGGCCGCACATCCGGATTCGACATGGGAAGCATCTGCAGCTGCTGTGACTGTGCCCCAAGAAATACAATTAGTCCCACCCAAACGCCATCATTCACCTTCAACCCCAAACTTACCTTTGGCACAGCAGCTTGGAAGTGCAGCCCTGTGACCATGTTTGTGCCCCCAACTTGGAACCGCGCCATGATATTCACGACACCTGGACGTGTAGTGGATGTCTGGGGCGTCAATGTTATCTTGAGCTCGTTCTTCTCGTATGCGGTGTATGACGTCAACTGCGGTGCCGCTGACGGCTGCTGTTGTGCTGGTGGTGGTGGTGGCGGTGGTGGTGTCTGCGTTTGTACAGGCAGTTGTACTTGTACTTGGGGCAGCGAGAACCCAAGTGACGACGCCAATGGACCCGGTGCGGGTGCTGGGGACGTGGGATTCGGAGAGGCGTCAAAAAGTCCAAGGATGTCCTGTATGTTGCTCTTCTGTGGCTGCGGTGAGATGGAGGACGCTGGCTGAGGCGAAGTACTGGCGGGTGCACTGCTACCAAAGATCTCAGCGAGGAGATCTTGGCTGTTTTGCACTGCTTGTCCATTGAACTGAGGGGTAGGAGAAGTAATATCGTCTCCCAGGAGATCACCCTGATGTGTTGCGTGAATACAACAACGATAAAGTAAAGGGGAAACATACCTCTTTTCCTCCTCTCGTAGAACCCACTGGTTTGTTTTCGCTGACTATAAAAGTTGTAAAGTGATACGAAGGTCCCCTAATAACTGACAAGACGTACCAACACCCATAATAGTCGCTTTGAGTTCCGGAGGTGGCATTCGCTCAAGTACGCCGACCTTAAGATCGCCCAGTGTAAACAAGCTCGCGTACTCCACTGCACGTTGCTGCAACTCTAGCTCGGGATTTGTCGTGTACTGGGCAAGCACATCTACGATCCGTACTTGTTGAGGTGCGGTGGTAGTATGGCGCGAGGCCATCTTTGTGATCGCACCGAGGACGAATTGGCGGATGAGGTGGTTGGCATAAGGTGAATTAAGTACGGAAAGGAGGAGGTCAAGGATATCCTTGTCAGTTGCCTGTGAAAAGATACAGATTAGAGTAGTCCAGTTGCTAGGCAACATAAATAATCACGGTTTTAGGTTGGTCTTCATCGATGATGCCACCTTCAAGGAGAACCTCGCTGTACTCACCAATGACCCAAACTGCCGCGAGTGTGAGTGATTCCTGCGAGAGGTCGGCTTGAAGAGCGGTGTACAACTTGGATGCAGTGTAGGCTTGCAGCTCAGGCGTATGTGCGACGAGACGGATGAATGCCGACAATATCTCTTCCCTGACAAAGTTTCCGGCCTAATAATTCTCGGTATCTGGTGCCTACTTCCAGGGTGACATTACTTACGAGCTTCAGCGACCTCAACACAGTATCAATATGCCATCTCTTATTGGGAGCAAATCGTTCGGCAGCAAGGGATACCTGAGTGGTCATCCCTGTCTTGAATTCGTCGTCTGCGACTTCCAGGAATGCAAGGAGCTCTCTAACAAGTATGCGAACGTTTTGCTCATTGATGAGTGCGTATGAAAGTTCGAGGGCACGACGTCGTATTGAGATGTCGCCGTCGCGGAGACAGTCAAGGATGATGTTGCGGTGACGTTGTACAGCGCTCGTGTCCATAGAAACAACTTTGTTAAGAGTGTTGAGGGCCACATACCTACGAGGGCCATGAATAAAATGGAATTGTTGAGCACGAACGGCGATAGATACCGAATGTTGTTATCACGATTACTGAGGAATTTACCAAGGATGTTGATGGCCATGACGCGGAGACCGCTGTCTGCCTCGATATCAAGGACAGTGAGGACGGTTTCGTAAAGGATTGAGTTTCCAACATTCTTCGTGGAGTCGGTATTTGTAGCAACCTAGATGCTTCAGAAGGCGATGAGGGTAATGGTGAAGGTGTGCGTACTTGGGCAAGGATGTCGTTCATAGTTTCGCTCGCTCGGACATCACGCTGTCCGAGGAGACGGAGTAACCGGAGGACCTTTACCTGCAAGAATGGATCGGTTATACCTGATACATCGTGTTCCGGACTGTAGCCAGTGGTGACCAACGCTTTCATATTGCGGACAAGGAGAGGCACGGCCTGCATGAATCAAGATAAGGACGCATCAAGGGACAAGATCGGAACCAACATTTCTGAACTCGTTCAAGCAGTTTGCATCCTGCTGACACATTTCGGAAACGAGGGTGATGGCGGCGAGGAGTACACCATGATTGCGATCTGTAAGGAGGTTCTTGGCCTTTGCGATGAAATGATCGGAGAGATCAGGGACTTTTTTTATGATTCTCAAAGCGCAAAGGGCAGCCTGAGAATGAAGGATGAATGAAAGGGCTAAGGGGACGAGATGGGGACAGTACCTTTTTGCGAATGTAAGTATTACTCGAGCCAAGTAGTTTCTCGATCTCATTTGCGAGATCGCGAGACATTTCTTCTGATGCCATATTCGCGAATGTGCATAGGCCGAGGCCTACTACGTACATGTTTGAATGGTTCAAGTCACTGCAGCACAAGTTAGAGGATGGAGTAGGACGGAGGGGGGCAACGCAGACTTTTTGAGCGAGTTTGTGACGAGTGTTAGTACTTCTTGGTTCTCGTCGAGGAGGAGCATGATACCCAGGTACCCGAGACGTTTATCGGTGAAACGTGGACTTGCGACGAGTTTGAGACATTCGATTTGGCCAAAGTGGGCTGGTGAGCCGAGCATGTGTATGTAGAGGAGCTTTGCAATGTTGTGGTAGCGAGCATACGAGGCCTCCTCTCTGAAGGAGGCCCGAATGGCTGCGGATTCCTGCTGGATGAGTGCGCGTTCGTCTGCGACGGTCTGAACGGAGTCAGCGTTGTCGTCGGCGACGGCGACGACAAGCACGGACCTTGCATGCTCGTATTCCCTTGATCAGGGCTATTTCGGACGATGAGCAGCGAGGCCAACGCGATGGATGCTGAGCTCACCTTTGAGATTGTGGTACACCATGACTGCAACGCAGAAGAGAGGTGTGACATGTGTGACAACTACGCAAAGCGTGACACCCTCCTCCTTGTGCGTTTTCCTTGTCGACGTCGACAGCAACGAGCTCACGTCTTTTCCTTCTTTTTTTCTCATCCTTTTTCTTTTCTGTACGCAATGGTAGAGCCTCTTGCGAAACCAAATTCTCCCATTTCTCAGGTCTTGCAGTCGATAGGACTCACCCGAGATGACCTCCTGCGACACAGCGACCAGATGCGTCAATTCCTCACATATCATGATACCGGCGCGACGCGTCCATTTTCTGCAGACCTAGCAGAACAAGTGGGCACAGCTTGTGGATCCTCCAGAACGCGCTCCGTTTCTCGCCCGAGCGTCCCAGCTCACTCCCAGACACCGCCACCCTCCACGCCCGTGAAATCAGAGCCCGTCGAGCCTGCGATGCCCCTCAGGCAGATGGACAGTATGGAAATGATTCTCGAACGCAAGAGTCGCCAGGCGAAACGCGAAAAGAAGGCAAAGGGAAAAGATCGCCCTCCCCCTTCGCCATCGCCCGCACACGCGTCCTTCAGTCTCGATGCCTTCATGCAGTCACGCGATTCGCGACGCGTCCCAGACTCAGATCAGTCCGATTCTTCGAGCAACATTGCTCTACAGGTCTGTCATGTCCAATGCTACATTCTAGTTGACAATATATTCGCTGCCAGGACGCACTGCAAAACAATACCGCCGTTGTTCCCCCTGTCACACCACAACATACAAAGTACTACCGAGATTATGACTCTATCGAACCCCCTTCTCGTCACAAGAAGGTTCTCCCGCGCTCTTCCCTTGTTTGCTCTATATTGATCCCTTCATAGACTTCCTGTGCTCAGCCTCTCTCTGCCACTCCGACGCGTTCTCGTACGGGAAGCATGTCCGCTCAAGTACAATCTGCATCACAAGACGCAGATCCCATCACTCCACGTCGAAACAACTACTACAAATCGCCTCTCCCTTCCTCTTCTCCCCCACGCTCATCTCCCTTTGCGACACCCTCCACGAAGCGCATCGTTAATCTTGTATCATCACCAGGGCCAATGGGTCCTCTTCCAGACGAAGATGAATACGACAAACTACCCTACACACTTCCCCCTGGTCCTTATTCAAAGAAAAAACCAGAATTGTCCTACGCCGCCCTTATCGGCCAGGCAGTCCTCTCTTCCCCCGAACACAGGCTCACTCTACAAGAGATTTACGACTGGATCACTATCGTCTACCCATATTTTCAGAGAAATGAAGCTACTTGGATGAACTCTATCCGGCACGTTCTCTCAACAACTGTTTGTTTCCGCAAAGTGCCGCGGGATCGTAGCCTTGGCCGGACACAATGGGCGATCTGGGACTGTGATCTCGAATGTTTCGCCAACGGAAATTTTAGGAAAGAATTTTGCGCTGAATACAAACAAGCCGCAGCGGCCAGGAAAGCTCCGCCGAAGAAGCGTCTCGCAGAGGATGCTGCATCGGGACGAAAAGTGAAACGCCAAAGGAAGGATCCTGCTTCCTCCACTGGTATGAGCTCACCTGCTGTGCCAACATTGACCACTGCCCCGTTCCAGGGCTCGATGTTCCCTCCCCTTGTTCCCACCACCCACTTCCTCCCCATTTTTCCTCCATGTCCGTCGGTTCATCATCAACCGTATTACGAACAATGCGCGCAACTTCCCGCAGAAGTTATTTTTCCTCCGCTCCCACCAACATCCCATTATGCCCGGGTCACATCTGGCACTGCGGGAGGCTCTTCTCTCCCCCCTTCGTCGGCCGTTAAGAGTTCGGATGTGTTCCGGACATCACCTGCACCACCCTCTTCATCCCTTCCCGAATTAATTCCGAACAATGGCTCCTCCTCTAGCCCACAGCTCCTCTCGGAGGACCATCCGCAGACAGACCCTGTGGATGCGCACATCGAGTCAACTTCATCACTTGAGCCAGGCGTCGCGCTGCTGGAAGTTCGGATCGGCAAGAGCAAGGGCATGCAGAAGGAGAGTGTCGCGCCTCAAAAGACACCACCAAAGGTAAGCTCTCTCATTGAGAGACACTGCCTCCTCGGGCTATTCTCTCGCATAGCCCTCGTGATCCTAT
>JBBPRU010000402.1:0-10263 GCA_038093245.1 Boletus holoroseus
GTGTGAATTTCTAATCTGCCCGATCCATAGAGGTGCTATCCCGGTCTTTTGTGTGGAGTCGGGACTGCTGTAAATACAGAAGTGGGAATTTCAATGGCGCAGTGCTCAGTGACCGTACATCCCGTGACGCGGCTACGATCATACTAACTAGTCAAAGTCCCTGGTTCGCGGCAAGTTTTCAAAACGAGTGTTAAGACAGCTAAGATACGACACCATGCTATAGGACACAGAGGCTATAGATTAAGAGTGCACCTGTGCGGAAGGCAATAGGTACGCATATAATTATAAGGTAGATTGTACACCGCCAAGGGATGAGGCGGGTCGTGATGCAAATGAAGGACAAGACGGAGCCGGCGGGAATAGTGCTAAGCATGACGGGACAGACGAGAAAATTATACTGGATGATGGACCAAGGAAAGGTGAAGATTACTACTAGTGACGAAGATATGACGCCGTAGCCCCTAGGTTAGGGAAAGAAATGCAAAGTAACAACAAGTTGGGTGATGTTGAACGGATACCAAACCCAGTGTGACGAAGAGAAAGAATGCGAGGATATCGTATCGTGGGGTAATTGTAGAGCAAGTCTGCTGACGACAAACGAAGAAAAGAAAAAAAGGAAAAGAAAAAAAGGAGCGTGTGATTCATATTCATGAAGTCGTGGAGGAGCCAAGAAGCTGCTGCTGCCTCTGTTCTCGTTCAGTGGCTCTTGCGGAAACGGTGATGTACGCGCCACCAGTCTCTTCACTCCCTAAACCTGGCGGTGCAGGAGGGCTTGTCAGAAACTGGATGTCCTCAGATGCATCACCTCCAAGCCATTGCTTAGCTTCAGTGAAGCGCTGGGTCTTGATGAACTAGAGGATACAAATATGAATGCGTTTATGTGGTATATACATGCAACGGCGTACCTTGGGTAGCGAGTCCATCGCCATCAAGCGAAGTACGTGGGTTTGAATACGGGAGTATAACTTGATGAGCATTTGCAACTGGGTCGCATTGAAGGCACTGACTTGACTGGCATCAACCTGCCCGTCAAAGGCTTTACCATTCAAGTTGGTCATCACCTCGCCCAGGTAACTAGCAAGATCAAGTCTCAGGCCATGATCAATATTGAGCTCGTTCTGACTTGACGGCGCGAGATATTTGTTATAGATCTGGAAAGCTGTCTGGATGAGCGATTCGTGGTGTCTCTCCATTACCGCTTGGCCAGGCGTTCCTTTCCCTCCACGACCGGTGGGGACGGTTGCCTGAGCACTTGATGTGATGCTAAACTTGCGCTTGAAATCTTCGACATCCATCCAGAAAGTAAGGTTCTCCTCGCAGAAATTCGCTTTGAGGAATTCACGGAAGAGGGCTCGGTAAGACGGCTCTTCGAGGATTTGGTTCAGACGATCGGTGTTGCTCTTGACGCTCGCCTTTGCCTCCTTTGACTCTTTCGACTCGGTATAAGCGTGGTTAAGCCTCTCGGCCATAGAAATCCGACGATGAATCTTGGCGTCCGCAGCACTGACGGTGGCCTCAGGTCCCGATTTGGCCGTACCCTCGATGACACTGCCTTCTAGCGAAGAGCGTTCGTGAAGATTGGTCACGGAGCTATGAGGAGAGGACGACTGCTCCTCCCACTGGGCCACTCGCCTTCCTTCATCAGTTATTCTATAGATGGCCTTCGCAGTGCATCGGAATTCTCCGTGATGCTTGAAAACGATGATAAGACAGATTGCAGGATTAAAAACACTGAGGACAGAACTCACACTAACCGGTGAGTTACCACCGGGTGCAGTACCTCGAACGGTGAAGATGATGGCAGAATCATTATTCTTCCTCTTGTCGCTAACCAAAGTGATGAGGCCAAAGCGGACAAACTGTGCTGCCATCTCTGCCGCTTCTTCTCTGCCCACAACGGACGTGAAGTCACAAAGCCACTCGAGCGCAGATACGGCGGCAAAACAATATTTGTGCACAACCGTCGCTCTGCCCACAAGTGGTTGTGCCTTTTCTGGCACGTCCATGAGCTGAACACCTTTAGATCGCTCGTGGTACTCTTGAAAAGCGTCTTGTGGTGCGGTAGCATTTTGAGAAAGGTAATTGGGCTGGCGTCCGACGAAGCGACGAAAGAGGGCAGTTATTACGGACTGGGTGACGATGATCTCGTCATCAGCTGTCCGACGCTCGAGGTGAAGTAATTTGATACAAATAGGTTGCGAAGCGAATATGGGTTGAAGGTGATCGGAATTGATGCCATTTTTCGAGATGAATCGCTCGAGGACGTGAAGACCCTTTGGCGTGAGGACATACGTGCCACGATCCTTGAATAAGTTTGACCCTTGATCAGCGGCATTCTCGATCAAACGAGCATCCATGAAATGCTGGCACATCGCCTTTGCCATCTCGCGGGTCATAGAGAAGGTAGTCGTTGTGGTGGTCGTCACTATTCGTGATTTGTCTCTTGGATCCGGCCCACGGTTGGACTGGGAAAATTTGAGGGAAGCCAAGTTCTGAGCAGCTTCGTCGCTAAAGAGGGTCAGAAGATGGAGCGGAGAAAGGCCAAAGAGACGAACTGACGTGGAGAATGAATTCGGGAATGTGCGGAAATACTGTTTGTGGGTAGTCAATTGAAGCGATACGACGAGAGTCGCAAACAGATCAAGAGTGTCCTGGGAAATGGAGGGTTGGTACGGGAATGAAGAGGAGCAGGAGGAAGATACCTTGAGGTAGGGCCTCCCGCGCTTGGTGGTCTTCATCATATGAGAAGAGCTTGCTTGTGGAAGATGATCTGTGCGATCGGACGACATTATGAAAAAAAAGGAAGGGAGACAGGGATTGGTAAAGGATGGAAGGAATTACAAGGAGGAAGGCGGGAGGAAGTGGACGAGAAATGAAGAGGAGGAGAAGGGAAGAAACAAGGAAGAGGACGTTGATGGGGGCAGCAGAGACGGGACGTAGAGAGAGAAAGCGGTTCGGTAGCGTGGAAATGTCCGGCGACTACTAATTATTTATTATATTTTCTATTGTTCCTACTTTTTCTGCCGTAACTGCCGGCCGCCCGGGTCGCATCCCACAGCCATCAAAAGACGTACTTTGACCGTCGGCCGTCCTCGACGACGTGTGTGATGAGCTCGTTCCTCGAGTCACGACAGCGGGTTTCTAGGCGCGGATACGTATGATACACTTGGCAATCTCGTCCCCCGCGCAGTTCGCCTGCCCATGACTCTGCTTAAACGACGGCGCCCACTGGTGTCCGCCGCTATTACGACAAGGTCTCGTAAAGTCCAATGCGACACCACCATCCTTGTCGACCGCTCGTTCATGTACATAACAACGTCTGTTGACAACTGACAATGTGTTACCCTCCACTCTGACAATCCAGCCGGCGAGCCCCCGTATCACTCATGCACCGTTCATGACGGAGTCCCGCGAACTTACCGCGTTTAATTCCATCCATCCGTTCCGCCGTTCGCCCCATGTCGGAGCACTCGTAATATCCACACTACTAGCTCGTCCTATTCTCACGTCTCGTGAACAAAGAAACGTGCTTCTCACATCTCCGCGGCACTAGGACCGTGTCGATCACCCTCAGCATGAGCTCTTCTCCCAGGGTAGTTCTATATGCCACATACTTTTAGCTACGGCGTGTCCTGCAGTCCTTCACAGAGCCAGTCGCTCGACCTATACCCTGAGCCGAAGATCTTGTTTGAAGTTATCGAAAGCCACCTTGATATATAAACTTCGAGGCATCGTAAATTTCCTTCTCAGCATTCAAGCGCCACAGTCCAAAGACTTCACACCGTCACCAAGTCGCAGCAGTGCGATGAATTCCACCAACATTAACGTGAGTAACCACTATATAGACCGTAGTGCAGACCCGACAAAAGTTATTCAGGATCCCACAGCAATCAAAGCCCTTCTTGAACAATTGAGAGCTTCCCAAGCGTGGCAGGACACGCTCAATTCAAGTTCGTCCCATATCAGTTTAGAACACCATGCAGAAGTCCGTGCACTTGCAGGCACGTTGCAAGATGTACAAAGTGAATCGGGGGCGCAGTCGTCCGTCGCCGCTCCGCTAGCTTCGGTAGCTTCTTTGCTTTCGCAGTTAAGAACATCGGAAAGGACATCCCTTGCCGTCAACACGCCGACAGTGTCAGATACACGCATAGTTCATCAATCATCTCGAAACATTCCTCGGCCATCACAGGAACTGCCACCTACCCAGTTAGAGCATCGACCTCCGCGGCCCGTTGCAGCAACGTCTTCCGCGCATGTGCAGGACATCCATTCCATCTCATTCCAACAGGCCCTACCTCATCTAGCAAAAATTGCTAGTGATCCTGCGTTCCTTGCTGATGTTTCTCGCGTATGGTTCATTCATCATGTATATTCCCACAATTTATTGAAGCGGCACTTAGCTGCGGCAAGAACAAAACGAACTCGAGCAACAGTTGTGGGAAGAACGACAAGCTATACACAAAAAACATGAGGAAAGGGTCAAAGTCGCTCGCACCAAGTATGTATGTAAAGCTTTTCGAGGTCCCTTCATTCATCGTTTCCATCCCATGCTAGAGCTACCTTGATTGGCGCAGGGCTATCAAAGCATGAGGCTGATGTCCGCGGCTAGACAACTTGTCAATAACAAGCCTCCCTGACCAATTGTTGACACAGATGATGAACGACGCATACCGCAGGGATCTACAGAGATTTGAAGTGGAACGGGTGCTCCTCGCTTGGGATGCCCTCATCCACAAGCAACAAGTAGCACTTCAAACCCTCGGAGTCCCGACCATGTTCGCAACCACCTCCCAGGCCGACTGCCAGGTAAGCATGCGTTGCATACCGTGATCACGACTTGACACAGGGCATATTTTTTGTCGTAACAGAAGCAGCGAAGGGTGGTCCAGGTTCTAGAAGGACTGTAGGGTAAACCAAGTGAATCATTCCACGTGTAAGCACCTTCTCGAGGGAGTTGTACTTGAGATCTCCTAGGAACGATATCTGAGCTTGACATTTTCTGCTTTGCCTCTTGACTTTGGCAGCTGGCATCACCCAATGGTCAGGTGACAGAAGTCCGCAGCCGGTCCCGGACGGTGGAGACTATGAGAGAAGGGTCGAACTTCTAGAAGCACCTTCGTGGCGTTAATACATTGTTACTGTGCCGCAGATGGGCCGCCCACCGAGGCAACTATATTTCTGTTTCTAAGTAAATTGTGGTGCTCTTTGTTTTGCATCATACGTCCTTGAATCGAGACACGCGCTGCAATGTTCCGTTCAGACCATGCTGAATTTCACCTATGGGGTCGAGTTTATTCACCTCACTCACATCCAGTTAACAGAGGGGGTTTGGGTAT
The DNA here is from genome assembly GCA_038093245.1 of Boletus holoroseus. Taxonomy (NCBI): domain Eukaryota; kingdom Fungi; phylum Basidiomycota; class Agaricomycetes; order Boletales; family Boletaceae; genus Boletus; species Boletus holoroseus. The sequence continues at coordinate 5,337 of JBBPRU010000402.1, forward strand.
CGACTCTCAAGCTCGCCGTGTGGCGTAGCAATTCGTTACGAAATTGCAGCGCAAGGCATGATTGCTGGTGGGGAAATTCAATAAAATGCTACTTCTTTTCCATTAACTGCTTACTGTGCGGCCCACGGCCTAACGTCACTCAGGGTTCTGGTTGAGAAAACGGAGCAACTCGGTTTTTGGAACGACAGATCCGGGCCTCACTGGATCAAATATGTAGCTTGGACATTCGAAGCTTCGCGCCGGATGGCAGTGATGACTTTGTGAGGGTATCCGTCCTTGGTGTATCCAATGTGTCCAGGGGACGGCGTAGCCGACGTTGCCTGATAAAACCAGTGACAGACACCGCGGATTCAGTCCTGTGAGCCCTGAAAATGCTTCCGTCAGGGCTGAACCGGGCTAAACCGCGATGGTGACTCAGGTGCTATAACCTTCTCTATCATATGAGTACATAAAACTGATATGTAGGCGTTCACCGCTTCTTCCTGCGCCCTTCGGGTTGCTTCGCTGTGTACCTACACTCTATATGCCTCTCGTCGACTTACCATCCCAGGACGACCATGTGTCGATCTGGTACATCACGAACTCGACTTATGGGAACGTAGGAAGCTTTGACCCAGGGAAGCCGACGGTCGTTATATTACATCCACTCTTCCTCGACTCGAGCTGGCTCACCAGGCACTTCGATGACCCAAGACTGTCTTCAGAGTATAATTTGATTGCCTTCGACCATCGCACACAAGGGCGCTCGCGGAGCCGACATAGTCCGTTACACGACAGTTATGTAGATGCTGCCGACCTTGCGTCGGCGATGCACGTACGTCCCTTTGATGACAGACTGCCCTTCCTATACTGACGCAGCGAATAGGCGCTCTATTTACCTCCCGCCCATTTCCTTGCTTTCGAGTGTTTATCTGTCAATGCAGTCCTCAGGCTCACGGCACTGTGCGTACATCCATGTCGCGTCCAGCCTCGCGCTAATCCTTTTCAAGATGGCCGGAGCTCGTCTTGAGTCTCTCACTTTGCAATGTACCGCCACCAACAGAGTACGTCTCAGTGTCCCTACCGTCTGGTCTGATATTCATACACTCAGACTCAAGTGGGTTTTCAATGCATACGATGAACTCCTTCAGCTGTGGTGTTATGCAGAAGACTTGGATTCGTTCGAGCACGCCGGAAGCGAAGTCGTCACCTTTATGACGGGTGAGGTAAGATACCTATACTTCAACATGGAGAATGATCACTCATGGCCTCAGACTGACAACACCGACCTTCAAGATAGTGTTAGTAAACATGGATGGTCGAACCTTCCCTTGGCTAATGGTATTGAACAGCTGATCGCATACTGGGAGAAAATAACACCTCCGTCGAAGCGGCTTCGCATCGTGGAATTTGTAAATATTATGATGAACGTAGGCTTGCTATACTATGTTCAAGTACTTGAATCTAATATTCGAGCATTTACAGCGAACACCGCTTAGCAAGAAGGAGCTCGCAAGAATTGCATGTCCAGTCCTTATTATACAGGTGTGTCTTAAAATCTACAATCTACCCTGATTAAACCTCCCCGAAGAACGAGCATAGTCCTGTTGCACCACTGATATATGCAGAGAGCTTGAGGGACGATATCAAGAATGCTACAGGAGTGGAGCCTCGCTTCTATGTGGTCAGAGGTTGGTATTTTGGTTTGTGTCTAATGTGCCTGCACGAGGAAACGATGAGACAACCCGTTGTGTTAGGCGCCAAGGCTTGCGTATCCATCATCCCTGGAAGTGCTTCGTTAGTTAATCGCGTTTTTACCGGGTTCCTGTCTCAACTTCCGCGGGCGCGATCGGATCTACGCCCGCCGGCTATCTCAACATTGGAACGCACGAGGGCGGCGTTACAAACACTTTCGGAGGTTGTTGGTGATCCGTCCATTGCCCACCGAACTCCGAGATCACAGCTTTCCTTCTCGCGTGTCACCCCAGAGGTTGCCAAGAGTCAACTTGAAAGCTTCAAGTTCTATGCAAAAGACATAGATAAAACCTATTGTCCACTCGGTAGGGATGGTCGCCCGATACGAAAGTATGAAACAGTTTCATTCTGCGCCCGAAAAATGATACAATGTTTACATCATGGCAGATACTCCGAACGGAAACAATCACATTGGTTCCATGGTGACAGTCGGGGAATCAGTCATGTTGGTAAGTGTGTCAATAATTTCGATTCCGACGTGCGGGTCAATTCCTGCATTTTTGTACAGATACAGAAGTGCTTATCGCTGCACAACAAGATGTACGGCCCCCATCACCAGAGCGGCCTTTAGAAGGTTCTTTGACCGCTAACGGAATTGATCTTGTAACCGACGCTGTTGCACATGACGGCCGTATGCGGAGAACAACGGTAAATACCCATTCCGTCGAGAAGCAAGTCCTCAAAGGCTCGATGTCGAAAGTTGTCACACAAAGCGCTTTACTCAAAGGCACTGCACAAGGCATTCCCCTACCAAGGAGTCTCGTATAGCCCTGTCACGGTGGAGCTCCCTGGCTGTTGTAAACAGTATTTTATATTTTACGATCTTGCTAACATCACTTCTTACGATATCAATGTACTCGATGGACTATTTACTCAGCAGCATCCATTCTATCAAAGTCCTCGAGTAGTACCTATTTTGTACTTAGGATCAGATATAAATACTTCCGAGGTAGGTTACTCGAGAATTTGGGTCAAGCTTCGCGAGAATGTACCCCGTGTATATACCCATGAGTTGTGAGCAATTTTAGATGCTTCCTTCTGCCATCTTAGCCTTGTAGTACCTTACCATCTCTTCGATCCCCATACGAACAGACCAACGTGGTTGCCATCCTAAAGTTTCTTTGGCCCTCGTAGTATCAGGGCGCCTACGCTTGGGGTCATCCGTGGGTATAGGCTTGTGAACGATCTCCACCCGCCGAGATAGTGTGACACCGTCTTCCTCTTGTACCTTCTCCACTATCTCCCGAACTAATATCGCAAATTTCCCGATAGTAAACTCGTCGCCGTTGCCTATGTTGACGGGGCGCGACTCGTTGGAGTTCATCAATGCAATGAGACCATCCACGAGGTCATGTATATATTGGAATGAACGGGTCTGTGTGCCATCCCCATACACGGTGATATCTTCGCCGCGCAGAGCCTGTACGATGAAGTTGGAAACAACACGGCCATCAGAGGGATTCACTAGAGTAGTGGTGAGCTCAGGTAAACGCAGGGACGATGAGTTACACACTGCGGGGCCCTAAAAAAAGGAATGAGCCAACAATGTTTGGCTAGAGAGCGTAGAATAACCTCACCATATGTATTGAAAATACGTGCGACGCGAACATCCACACCGTCTTGATGCTGGAAGCCGTACGTCAAAGTTTCGGCGACGCGCTTCCCTTCATCGTAGCAAGCGCGAGGTCCTATAGGGTTGACGTGGCCCCAACTTCAGACCAGTCAAGACGGCGCGTGGTTCACGAGAGGTAATACTTACTAATCTTCGTGTTGAGGATGTACTTCAGGGTCACCATATACTTCTACGAGGGACTCAGGAGTGATGTTTGTGGGTAGATGAGATGGACTGACCAGAAGTACTGGTTATCAGAAATCTAGCCTTGGTCCGCTTTGCCAGGCCGAGCATGTTGAGTGTTCCAATGAAAGATGTTTTCAGGGTCTTCACCGCATCGATTTGATAATGAGGAGGTGAAGCAGGACATGCGAGGTGATAAATTTCTGAGAAAAAATGAGCGCAGGTTGTAAATAAAAGTGGCTTCATTGACTCACGATCACACTCGATCATGAAAGGTTCGACTACATCATGGCGGACAAGCTCAAAGTTGGGGTGACCCACCCAATGGTTGACGGTGGTCTTTGATCCGGTAAAGAAGTTGTCCAGAACCGTGACATCATGCCCCAGGAGCATAAGACGATCGATGAGATGGGACCCGACAAAACCAGCACCACCTGTGACAAGGATGCGCTTCCGTGATGAGGGAGACAGCAGCTTTACAGGGGGAAATCGAGAAAGGGTAGTGTAAGAAATGGCATGCGTGTCTGGGTAGTAGATAGACTTTGACTGATACGCATTCAGACCCTGAGTAAGTGGAACCTCTTCAATCCCGTCCTGTGCATCAGGTTGAGTTTCTGATGCAGAGACGACATAGTGGGGACGGAGGTAGAGCGAGCGGAGGAGATCGATGGGGATCTCGCTGTCGAATCCAAAGCGAAGAAAACCGACAGACTTGATCACTTCGCCATTCTTATCCAATGTACGAATCTATCAAGTAAGGATCAGCGTACAATGAAAGAAAGAAAGAAAAAGTGGGTACAAGTTCGGGGGGCAATAGCTGGGACATGGCGACGGAGAGTTAGAATTTTAGAAAGACCGTTTATTTAAGTAGTGGGCAGAACTTGTTGACTGATTCCGAGCACAGCGACTCGACGGGCAACTCGAAATTTCCAACGACGATTATGCCTCGAACGCAAAGACCTCAGAAGCAGCGACACGATCCCCTCCCCACTCAGCTCGACGGGGACGAGCTTCATGCGAAGTATGGCCGTGTCTCTCAGCCGGGAAAGCGAAGAAAGTCACACAGACATTCCGCAGGAGATGATAATGATGAAGTACTCCATCCGCAATCATCGTATGATGAGGTTAAACAGCCTGTCAGGTCATTCTCGATCCAAAAACATCCCGAAAAATTTTCGAGCTTGCTCGTGACCAGCAAGAGGAGCTCGCGATGCCAGACGATCAGGACGATGATGATAACGAGGCTGCAGATTCAAGCAATCTGCAACCCCAAATGCGCACAGCAGACGACCTGTCCGGCGAAAGCGACAGCGAGGGGGCTGAGGAAATGAGTGATGATGGCGACCCCGAGGCTATGTTCGTAAGTTCTCCTAGCTATCGCTCCGACCGAGCCTCTCA
>JBBPRU010000403.1:0-10258 GCA_038093245.1 Boletus holoroseus
CTTCCCATCGCTAAACATCCATGGGAAGATCTCTCTGTAGATTTCATAACTAGTTTACCGAAATCCCGTACTTACACCACTCTCTGTGTCATCATTGACTGATTTTCTAAAGAAGCTATATTCATACCTACATACATGTACAATACTGTTTCTTCCAAAGATCTGGCATCTATATTTAGAGATAACGTATGGTGTTCACATAGACGGTAGTACCCTCTTCAGTCATATCGGACCGTGGACCACAATTTGTTTCGGAGTTTACCACAGAACTCTGCAAACTCCTCAGCATCTCCCAAAAGATCTCCACAGCTTATCATCCCCAGACCGACAGCCAGACTGAATGTGTCAATAGAGATCTAGAACAATATCTTCAAGCTTATGTAGCAAAGAAGCAAGAAGATTGGGCAGATTGGATCAAGATGGCACAGTTCCATCATAACAATTCACTCATGACTGCTACTGACACAACCCCTTTCGCTGTTACACAAAACTATGTCCCCAGGATGGGATTTGAAGGGAAACTTAGTGGATTTGCAGCAGAAGTTGGACATTCCCACAAGGAGATAAAACAAGTCTTAGAGGAAATGAAAGAACAGATGAAGCATACTGCTGATTTCAAGCGATCAGAAGCCCCGGAATATTCCAAAGGCCAGCAAGTCTGGCTATCCACCGAAAAACTCAAACTTCCTGATACAGCAAAGAAACTCACACAAAAATGGATCGGACCTTATACTATCCTTTCAGTCCTCCCTAACGCCGTTAAACTCAAATTACCCGCATTTATCTGAATTCATCCCACTGTTAATATCTCACATGTAAAACCACATTGCGAAACCCTTCCTGGACAGAAGGTAGTACGCCCCAACGCTATTGAGGTAGATGAAGAAGGAGTAGAAGAGTTTGAAGTTGAGCAAATCATAGGATCTCAGATAAAAAACAAAAAGATCCAATATTTGGTGCATTGGCAAGGGTACAATGAAACTGATCATACATGGGAACCTTTAGATCATTTGAAGAATTCCCAGGATGTCATTGATGACTTCCACTGTCTAAATCCCTCAGCACCTCGTAAACTCTGCGGACTTTCCCTCGCTTCCTTTCAAACCTTATTTAAACCATACGAAAACTTTACCGAAACATGGTCTATGCCAACTCACCTGAAATACGAGTCCTAAAGAGGGAGTAGTGTTATGACTAACCCTAACCCTAACTAACCTAACTAACTAAACTTATCAGAGATCCAGGGAACGATGATCAGGTATATTTGAGGTCAAGGTAAGTAGACCAAGGTTAGAGGGAATACATCGTTGGTATCCTCGTTTAAGTAGGAGAGCCAAGATGAGATGAAGTAAGCCTTATAGAATACGATGGAAGGATGAGGAAGGTATTAGTAATGCGTGGGGGTCGAAAGGAGAAGAAGGCGATCGAATGGTAAAGAAGGGTGAGTCATGCGGGGCTCAAACAGCATGACTCTACTGTTAGGAGGAAGTCCGAATGGTTATCATAGTCGAGAAAGAAAAGAAGTAAGGGTAAATCGTAACAACACCCTCATCCAACCCCAATGCCATTCGCCCTCAAGTGTTTAGAGAGATGGGTTGTCTACCAAGCCACAACAATTGTCCCACCTCTAGTGACATCTTTGACACCACCCATCAGATCCAATTGTCCAAGAGCTGAGGGCTATCTACATGAAGGCTTCACACAGAACCAACAGAGCAGCGCACAACTACCAATGGAATTGGCTGGTTTGAGGAAGATGTGATGTGTGTCAATACTTTCCCCTGCTGGTACCTCATCTCTGCCTATCCTTCCCCTAAATCATACCTTGGTGCAACAACAGCCTGGCAGCTTGTGCATGCCACATTCTAATGGTAACAGACCAATCACCTTCAGCAAACATGAACAAGGTGAATATGCTCATCACTAGTGTTGTTTCAAAGTTTCTCACAAGGCTCCCGCACATCCACACTTTTTATGCCAACTATATATATGCTGTATGCTACATGTATGACCCCAATGACCCATGAAACAGACTTCTTTGTAGCAGGCTGCTTGTTTCCATATGTTGTGCTGTCTTTTCTGAGCAGGGGCTGATATGATGTTTCATAGGCTTATAAACATGGTTTCACATCAACAAGCTTGGTAGAGCAGGAGCTGAAAACCACTCATTCCAGTAATGCTTGCATTCATGGGATGTGGAGTGTTACAAAGCCTTTGATTGCTTACATTGCAACCCAAGTATGCAGCAATATCATGTCTGTACTGTGGTACTGATGATGTTGTACTACAGGCCCAATTTGTGTTGATGTCAGCACAGGTATTATCTCACACTGATCTCATTGCTGATTTGGAACAGTTTTATAATAGCATCCTTGAATTACTGAATGATGTGGAGAAGGAGGAAGTTGACCAGTTGTTATTGTGGTGGAACAGACAAAATTTCCCCCTCTATACTGAGAGTGAGCAGCTGCCCTCAAAAAACAGTGTGCTTTCAAGGATTCATGCCAAGTGTGCAGAGTATAGAGTGGCTGCTTCCTCAGCTGCTAGTGACTAGTTACATCCATTTCAGTAAATGCTTGTCACTACAGTATTATGTCCTTTGCCAGTAGTCTGCATACATTTATTGTCTTTAATGCTTTTATTAAGGGATAGTTATGATTCTGGATGGACCCCAATTGTTTTCCCCTTCACCCATGCTCACTGAGGACCACACAGCCTACCCCAAATTTGATTCTCTGTTCTTCAACCTGGATGTGCCCAGTACTGCCTGGGCACAGCTCCTTGAGTGGGAGGTGTTCTCCACAGCTTCATACCTGACCCCACCCAACACTGCCTTGGTCTGATCCTTTTCTTTCCATTCATATTTATCTCAACAGTGTTGAACATTATACTCACTACACTACTGTATCAGGAGAGTAGTTCACACACTTGATGTATTTACATTCAATGTCAGCTATTCTGAGTTCTAATTGATCTTTCACTTGAATCACTACGTTCTACAAGTAAGCTCAACCTCAGGTATGTCTCAGTAGTGTACACTTTGCCAGTACATGCTGGATCTCAACAGGTTATGAGCCCTGGTCATGCTTTATGCACACTGGGAGTTTCTACTGCAACCTGAGCACAAAGGGTGTGCATTTTTACACTGCTGATGCAGCTTCACTCTGAGCATTTTTACACCAAGCTTTAAAGAACATTGATGCGTTTTCATGCTCACTCTTTTGATGCACTTTGTGCTCAAGGAGTTAATGTTCAGGTCCTAAGGGGAGACTAGGTCTCTCTAGAGGATTCTGAAAAATGTTTAGGAAAGTGCAAATTCTTCACCACCATTTTTTCTTTGTCTTTTCATCAAATTTTTGGATAGTACTGATGTCCTTTCATCCTCAGAAACCTACACAATGTCCTCCACCACTTTCAAAGACCTTCCTTGCATGAATGGTACCAACTACCAATGTTGGGTGACCGATATGGAGTTGTACCTTTGCTCTCAGGGACTCTGGCACATTCTTACATGCAACCAACCTGACCATATCTGTGATGTGAACAGTGACATTGTCACTGACTGCACTGACACCATTGAGGCATGGGAGGATAACAATGACAAGGCACTTGGGGCCATCTGCCTCAAGCTCAACTTGCACATTGCTGTGAAGTTTGTTTCACAACACTACACACACATCCTCTGGAATGAGCTTGAAAAAGCTTATTCCACTCCCAGCATCACCACTGCCTATACAGAGTTTAAGGTCATGATGGACATGGTTATCCCAGAGAACAACCATCCTGTGCCTGCATTTGCGAAGCTCAACTTGCAATTCTCATGCCTCAATAATGTTGGATATACCATCCCCAACAAAATCCAACTCATGATCGTCCTTTCCAAATTGCCTGCCTACACGAACAATATCCACCAATCACTCAACCAAGTGAGCATTGGTGCTCCCACCACTGCCTCCACTTCTGCCGCCACCACCACTACACCCGCTCAAGCTGGCATTGCTGACATTGAGCAGATGGTCACTGCAACCTGGCTGCAACATGCATTGCACCATAAGCCAGCTCAGCCACAGGCAAATAAGGTTTCCACCATCAAACAGAAAGGGGGAGATGTCCTGTTTTCGCAGCAGCAGCAGGGCCAGTAAGGCCAGTGTCAGCAAGGTGGCTCGTCCACTAAAGGCAATGGCAAGAAACACTGTCAAGGAAAGTGCTCACAAGCTGGGCATGAGAAACAGCAGAAGTGCAAGGTGGCTCATGCTGCCAACACTGAAGCTGCCCCCACAGTGTCCTTTGCCTTTGCTGTGCTTGTGGTACTCAGCCCAGCGCATCCACCCACCTTCTCCATCACCATAAACCCACATGCATTGTTGCATACCCTTGGTGCCAGCATTCCTACATGCCAAGAATGCCATCTCTTTGGCACATCATTTGGGCATTACACCCGTGATTGAAACCATGCACACCCTTGATCCAGTGGCTAACTGCCACATAGATTGGCAAGGAGGTATTCCCTCCTCATCCCACTGGCTTTAAAATTGGTTGACACAAGCTGCCAACGATGCCTCCTGGTTCATGGAGGTGGATGATGAGGATACCATCTCACTGGGCAAAGATGACAACTTCCCTGAGAATTATCTTGGGAATTACTACAACTTTGGTTTCACTGATGATACCTGGTCAGTACCCTTTTCCTCACACCACACAGACACTGATGCATGATCTTCTTCACCACAGAATTATATATATACATGTATGTCTGCTGTAGGTAGTGAAATAAAATCATTACATTTGCCATTTGCTATGTGTGATGACTGCTCACAAACATCTGGTAAAGGTAAACAACCCACACATGTGGAAGAGCAACCATCCAATATGTGGTTACTAGATTCAGGAGCTTTGGCTCATTTTACTTTTGACATTAACAACTTTATGGAGTACATTAAATACAAACAGCCTAGATACTTGCACACTGTGAATGGAAAGGCTCCTATACTTGGAGAAGGAACTGTAATTGTCAATTACAAAGGCTCACAGGTGTGATTATCACCCGTAATATTAATGCCTGTGTGCACAATTAAGCTTGTATCAATGGGCACTCTGCTCAACGATTGCTGTTTGACCATCAAAGTCATCCCAGATCTCTTCAAGTTCTATGACAAGTGCTCAAAATGCACTATCTTGTCCTTCCATTCTCATGGTATAGACACTATGTTTTGGATGTGTGCTCCTGCCATCCAACCACAAGCACAGAATATTTTTATGGCCTCTATGGATTATGATTTGATTCATCACTGCATGGGACATCCATCAAAGGAAGTCATCAAAGCCATGCAAAAACATATAAAGGACTTTCTGGAAGTTGACATTCCAAACAAAGACAAGATTTGGATTGGTTGCCAACTTGGCAAGCAACCCAACAGATCATTCCCTCACACTGAGCAATGGGCAACCAGCTGTTTGAGCTTATTCATGCGGATTTAAAATCCTTTGAAACAGAATCGTATCATAAGTTTAAATATGCCATTGTCTACTATGACAATTATACTTTTATGGCATGGGTTGTGTGTATTTGGTCTAAGGATCAGACACTTAAAAAATACCAAGCAATTCTTCTTGTACATTTGTATGCAATACAATGCCCAAATCAAGGGCTTTAAATCCGATGCTGGAGGGGAATTCACCTCAAAAGCATTTGTTGAATACCTCAGGGACAATGGAATTCACATCCATCAGTCTGCACCATACACACACCAACAAAACGGTTGCACTGAGCAATTAATTCGCACTCTTATGGATAAGGCACAGGCAATGCATCTTCATGCTTGCTTACCTGACTTCTATTGGGAATTCATGTCACATATGTCACAAAGCCCATGTCTACAATCATACACTGATGAACTGGCTACAATGGAGAACCCCCCATGAGTTACTTCAGGGGAAGAAACCATCTATTTCTCACCTAAGGGTTTTTGGATGTGGTGCCTATGTGCACCTTCCCAATGAGACAAGACAAGGCAAACTGCAGCCTAAATCACAGCTTATGGTGTACCTAGGCATTGCACCAGGGCTTGAAAGCAATTACATATTTTTGTACCCAAATGGATCTTTACACAAGTCCACACATGCCATCTTTGATAAACACCTATTTCTAAAGTGTTCAGGGGCTTGGCCACACAAGCTGATACTGTAAGTCATGCTCCACATCATCCCCATCCTCATCACTCAGAAGATAATTCTGATCATTCTGAAAGTGACTCAGATAATTCCAACACTGGACCATACATCCCACATTCTGTCCCTCACCCGAAACAGGAACAACTGGCTACACCAGAACCAGAACCAGAATCAGAACCAGAATGACCTGATACTCCAGAACCACTGGCTTCACTGCCACAGACTCCACCAAGAGCACCCTGTCCACCTAGAGTTGAACCGCCTAGGGTGAGGCACTCCAAGTGAACTCACCAAGCACCCACATGCCCTGGTAACATTTATGGTGAAGATCACCCAATGAAACAGGTTAAGGACATCAAAAGGGAATCTACATGGAAGAGACTAGTAGGAGAAGCTCCTCTGAAAGCTCTGGATACTTCAAATATTCCCAGTGGCATGCCCCCATCTCCCACTCCATCAGAAGACAATGTAGAATGCCTAACCACAGAAGGGGGAGACAATCTAATCTCCTTGTGTCAATGTGCGATTCCCTTCACTGAATTATAAAATGCTCCCAATTACAGGGAATGGTCCTTTAAGGACATAAATAAACTACCTGCAGAAGAGCAAGCTCTCTGGCGGAAGGCCTGCAATACTGAGCTTCAAATGCTCAAAGAATGCAAGGTTTGGGAAGTTGTTGATCATCCCAGAAACTGAAAGGTTATAAAGAATCAATTGGTTTTTGATCAGAAATCCAACAGCTGTAAATGTGCTCAATTAGCCACTAGGCTTAGACTATGATCAAATATTCTCACCTGTTGTGCAATTTGAAACTGTGCGGTATATGTTCGCACTAGCATCACTTGGTAACTGGTATATGTATATCTGGACTTGACATCCAATCTGCCTATCTATATGGTGTGCTAGAAGAGGAACTCTATATGGAGTTTCCAGAGGGATTCATACCCCCTCAATACAAAGTTACCAAAGTACTTAGGCTTCTACGTGCCATTTATGGCTTAAAGCAAGCTGGGATTACCTGGTGGCATGTGTTGGATAAATCCATGAAGGAACTTGGATTTGAACAGCTCAAAACTGATGCCAGCCTATTTGTGTACAAGCAAGGATCTGACATCATACTCGCTATAATGTATGTGACGATGCATTATTCTGTGGACCCCAAAAGAGCCTAGTCAACAAACTCAAGGCCACTTTTATGAAAAAGTGGGAATGTCAAGATCTCAGGGAACCTACTGAATTCCTCCAAATGAACATGAAATGAGAAGGTTGTTGCATTATAATAGACCAGCGGAATTATCTCGATAAAGTGATTGAGTGCTGTGGAATGATCAATGCAAAGCCAGCTTGCACTCCTCTACCTCAGGGTTATTACCTGGAGAAGAATGACAATCCAATAGATCTGGAACACCAGAACTGGTTCCAAACTGTATCAGATCTTTATTATATCTAATGATTGGCACAAGGCCTGACATTGCTTATGCTGTTACACAACTAGCTTGCCAATCTGCCAATTCATCTCCAGAGCATCTTGAGAAAGCTCTATACATCTGCCAGTATCTACTTGGCACTTTGTGTTACAAGGCTATATTTCTCATCTCTTTATCTTATCTTATCTTATCTGCTCATGTGCTTATCATATGTATCTGATAGCATGGTTCACAACATAACAGACACTTGGTGAATATGGACACCCTTTACTATATTTTCTCACCAGATCTACAATCTGCCATATGCCATCACAGCCTTCTTCATTTCTGTGCTGTGCTGAGCTTCTCTTCCATTCTGCCACACCTCATGGTGTACACACACTCATTCTTCTCTTCCATTTGATGTGCCTCATAGATGCCTTATGTATGCATTTAACCTCTGTTGGCTTCTACATATATGTAAATAGATACAAACAGTGTACTTAGTACATATAAGCCTGAATGCAGCTGCCAGAGAACTTCAGTTTAGTTCTCTTGGTGTTTTCCCTCAGAAGCATCATCACTACTCAGTGTCTCCTCCTCCCTACAGTTCAAAGTTGAAAGGATCTTTGCAATCCTTCCCCTGCAATTCGTCCTTAAGCCTGTATCCGTAGCCTTAGCTACGCTAGATCCTAAGGCCTCTCGCTAGACAGATCCCAATCACAGTGTATTGCACCACTATAACTTGCTAACACTCTCTACCGTGCATATACAGTATACAAGGACAATACCCCTATCGCTTATGCGATATTCCCATGCCACCGCTGTTGCTCTTGCAACATTCCCACGAAGCCTGCGATGCTGCCATTCCGCGCTGCTTCTATTCGCCTTACCTTAGATCTATGGGGAATCCCTGGATCTTCCCCTACGTCACACCCAATCCGGATCTCGGATCTCTTCCTTTCTTTCATTTCCTCTTATTAAGTATTCTCTTCCATTCCCCTTCGTAATATCACGCCGATCACTCACAGCCTTGCTTCTATCACATAGCTGTTCATGTGTGTCCTCCCCCATTGTATGATTTTCATCTTAGTATATATTAGTAAGCGTACACAGCATGGTCTGTGCACCCGGATACAATAGTATAAGTACCAGTACAGTACACTGTATTCTGTATGCTGAAATTCCTATTCACTCGTCGGATATTGGTTGCGAACCAACCCTTCAAGTCTTCAGTAGGCTGTTCCGACGCTAGCAACCAGCAATCCTCTATCGCCTCTTTGTTTGGTTGTTGTTGTTGGTATAGTATTCTTGCTAGGTCATAACAAAAGTGTGTGACCTAAGAGCTTAGCGCTTTTGTGGTTGTTTCACTTTTGATTACTCACTAGTCTATGACAGTGAAAGTGGCAAGGGTTTACTTGCTTGTACTGACTCTGACTGGGGTTAAGATAAAATGTCACTTGCAAACAGGTTTCTACCTGAAATTAGCAAATGGTGTTTTCCTCTGAAATTCACATTTACAAAAGACAGCTGCTCTGTCTTCCACTGAAGCAGAATACATGGCTTTGAGTGATTGTTCTCACCAAGTTGTATGGATCAAGCAAATGCTTGAGGAACTTGGGTATAAATTAAATCCCATTCCTGTCTGTGGTGACAACCAAGGATCACTATTTATAGCTGAAAATCCTGTCACTGAGAAGAGGTCCAAACACATTCTCATCAAGTACCACTATGTACGTGATGCAGTAATGACTTTCAAACAAGTCGAACTGTTTTATATTCCAGGAGATGATAATCCAGCAGATATGTTCACTAAGAACCTTGGACATGTCAAGTTCAAGAAATTCAGATCCCAACTTGGTTTGGAGTTCAAAAACCTCACCTTTCAACCTTGATTGTGCAATTGATTTTACCTACTTATATTACTTCAGGTGACCCCTCCAGATAGGCTATTCACCTATAGGGCTTCCCAGACCTCCTCCACTCAAGTCAGGAACATGGTAATTTAGCCATTTTAGGCCATTAGCTAAGCACTCACCTAACCAGTGGGATTCTCACCAGCACTACATGGGACTCCCATGATTCCAATTTTTGTGTTGTTCCAAAAATCAAATATGACCAATTAGATAATGTTTTGTCATCCATGTGGGAGTCCCACTTTTTCCCATGCTTCTATAAAAATACCTAATTCAAAAGCAGAATTTGGTTAATTTGATGTCACTAAAGCATGAAGTTTTGTCCTATGAAAGACATACACTATGAAATGGGGTAATTTGACCATGAAATTCCATGAAGCCTGAGAGTGCAATGTATACATATACTATGAAATGGGGTAATTTGACTATGGAATCTGATGAAGGGTGCAATGCATATGCTATGAAATGAAGTAATTTGACTGTGGAATCTGATGAAGGGTGCAATGTATATGCTATGAAATGGGGTAATTTGATTGTGGAACCTGATGAGGATGGCACTAGCAGGCACTTAGGGCAGGCAAACAGCATAGCTTTGATGCCTCCTTGTGCTGTAAAAAGATGCTGCCAACTTGAAGTGGACTATATTGATGACAGTCCAGTTGAAAACAATAACATTAAGTGGGGGGAATTCCCAAAGGGTGCTGGAAGTGCAGGGGGAATTCCCCAAGAGTAGGAGATGGAGGGGAGGGGATTCCCAAAGGGTAC
>JBBPRU010000404.1:0-10190 GCA_038093245.1 Boletus holoroseus
GGGGTTGGTTTAATGAACGACGGGATGTCCTCGCCGCCGCGATATGAATTCGGTGACACCGCCAATGCGCTAGAACAAACGATTCCGGTTGCATCTCAGGAAGAGGACGGTGCACGTACCGTGGCACCAAGAGCACGATACGGCCTGGGAAGCGCCGGGATTTGTCTCCCGAGCCATCATGAAGCTGTGGTTTGCGTGCAGGAGGCTAGGTACTATGTACATAACTTTACTCGGCATGGAATGCAAAGACCAAGTGAGATTACAGCAACCTGCTGTGCTCTGTGATGTTCCTGGGATTCATTTCAGGGACATGATGGACGAAGGCTTGATCGCCCAGCTCAGCTGCTACATGGCTGTCCAAGTTCCTGAGCCAAGTTGAACGTTGGCCCCGTGGAAATCCACCGGCTATTCCCGGCGCAAACTTGAAGTTGGACCAGTGCAACCAAGTTCGGTGCTCGTTTCAGTATTTCCCTACAGCAGGTACGTTCCTCCATTTCAACAGTCCCGGATACCCGACGTCTCATTTTCCATCTCTTCAGGTTCATCAGACCACCGCGGTGGACGTGACAGCCTCACATTCTGGCTGCCCATGCTAAGGGGAGTTGGCCGTAGCCACAGCCAGCACCACGCCAAGCAAGCCTTGCTCGTCCCCGGAAAACGCCACGAACGTCCCATCCACTATCTCCATTCGTCATGCGCGCCGTCTGGCCTACAGGCACTTGCACTCAGCAAAGACCACAGTCGGCACATCCTACAAGGCAGCCCCTCTACCCACGTTTACCAAGTCCCCCCCCTGACGTGTCTGGAAACAATGCCCTCATTGCCCACGATTTTGCATCCTCCGCACCCATACGGTCCACCCGGATATCGCGGTCAGTTCCCTTCCGGGATAATACACACCATCGATGCCTTTGCTTCTGGGACGAAAGAGGAAATCACGACCATCACGTCGGATATCAACGCTTCCCCCAATTTCCGTCGGTACATCCGTCAGAGGGAGTCTGCCAGGCGTCTGGCACAATTTCTAGCATCTACTTCCCGGCCGTCGCGAGCTCACTCTGTAATGGTCCTTGCACACGCACTAGGCTGTCGTTTCAAGCCGAATCATTTCGAAACTGTTGTCTATCAGCTCTCCCTGAAAGAATACTGGTCTTTAGTTCCCCCTTTGGTGTCGCTCGCAAAGGATCAATGTGGCAAGACAACAGCCCGTCTTCTCAATTGGAAAATAAGGGCATTTATAGAATGTCGTCGCTTTGGTCGATTAGATCACGTGCTCGAAGAATTTGCCTGGGACAATGTCCAAACCACTCGAAGAACGTTTCACCTTCTGGTCTCCGGACACCTTCGCAATCAGGACTTGGATTCTGCCAAGAGATCTTTACAGTTGATGGAGAAAGCCGGTTTTCCCGTCGACGCCTCCACTCACGCGCTGATCGTTACCGCATATCGATCCTTAGGCTTGGACCCTCAGGTCCATGCACGAGCATTCGAGGCCTTGCGTCACGTCGATATTCGGACATCTACTCGAATACTCAACAGCATTATTCAACATTTCCTGGACGTTGGCGACGAACCCAGTGCCGCGGAACACATCAACCGCATGATCGTCCCTGTGACTTCCGGAAGAGAAACCGTCCATCAGCTAGGAGATATTACCACCGGGGCCGACGGCGTCGTGTCCTCGCTCATCGATACTTTCCCCCCTTTATCCGGAAGAACACTCGTGATCCACCCGGATGCGGCTACATTCACCATCTTGATCAACTATTTGAACAGTCAGCGGCAATTCCATCGAGTCTACAAAGTATTGAATCGCATGGTCGACATTGGTGTCAAACCCGATTCTGGTGTGGTAGCTGCTCTTGTTCGTACCTACTGTCTCAGCGGTCGTGACGACATGGCTATGAGCTTGTTGGCTGCGATGCTCGAATCAGACGCGGATGCCCAGAGCGCACTTGCTCTTCTCCGCGTGAAAAGCATACCCCAACTCCCTATCAACGTAAAGGGCATTGGTTTGACCGTACATGTCTTCAATGCTATCCTTCCCAGAGTCATGGAGATCCGCGGACTCAGTGGCGCAAGAGTCATCATTCGTATCATGCGGTCCAACGCTATTCAATCAAATGCAGCCACCGTCGAAGTGTTTCTCAATTACCTCGACCGTATGGGGCACATCGAAACATGCCGGTTGACCCAGGTTCTGCGTAGCATGTCACGAAAGGTTCATGGTCCAACTATTCGACATCTCAATATCATTCTTCGTAATGCATTGCGCCGAGAGAAGCACAGGATTCATGGTAGTGGATGGGATACAACCGCCGCGAAATTTTCATCGACAAGGCAGCAGCGATGCACTTTTACGTTCCCAACGCATCGTAACATCCTCAACTCCGAAAGCTTTGATCCCAGCGGTAGCCATCATCATCCGCATCATGATTCTTGCATCCGGTCTACCATTCTCGCTATCTCCCGTAAAGGAGTCGAGAGTGATCGAGCTACCTTCGCGATGTGGCTCAGGCACGAAGGCATCGCCGACCCCACTCTCGGAACCGCGAAATCTGTATTTCGCCATATGGTCAACAAGGGCATGCATCCAAATCGTCACCACTACACCTCTCTTATGGGTGGTTTCACGCGGGCCGGAGACATGCAGGCTGCTGAACAAGTCATGCGATCTGCTAAGGCAGCGGGTTTTGAACCAGATGTGGTGATGTGGACGGTGCTTATTTCTGGCTACGCACTGAAGGGAGAACCCGGGTTAGCAATGAGGGCTTTCCGGACGATGGTCGCTGCCGGCATCCCGCCTGACGTACCAGCCATTGACGCTCTTGCCCATGCGTACTTTGCCGTTGGAGCATACTCGGTAGCCAGAAATATCTTGCTTGAGCTGTGGCCTCAAGTAAAGCCGTTTCCGAGCGAACTGAAAAATGCACCTCTCAAGCAGCTGGCGCGCGTATTTCGTCGATCAGAGAAGCCAGGCGTGGCTTGGAAGGAGTCTTTGACCCCGCAGGAGCAACGCTCCTTCAACCGGAAGCTTCGTCAGGTTTTGCGAGAGTGGACGCAGATATAACACCACCATCATCCATGCGCAACGCGCCCGTTGATAAATTTTTGTCGCCGAAACTCGAGGTGTAGCTTTGGGATAATACATATATGATTCCACGAGAGAAGGAGTGAACTATATTCTTACAAAACCAAGTAGTCCAGGTCAAGAAAAATTTTCTATCGCATGTGCGCAAACTTCTGGTCCAACAGCCGCAAGGCTTCCCTAACACCGTCAGCATTGACCTCTCTCACCCTCCGTCGTCCACATTCGATAAGCACATGTTGTGGCACTAGTTGTGGTGGTGATTCTCGTTGCCTCTGCTGTTGACGGAAGTGCTCGTGAGGGTCCGTAAGTAGCACGGATTGGTCTTCGCTCGCAGCAGTTGGCTCGTGATGGAAGTGCTGTGCTTTGTGATCCGGTGTGACAGACCCCAGTGCGGGTGATATGACGACACGAGATCCAGTACACTTTGATCTACGCGCAACTACTTCTGCCAGTAGCGTCAGGTCCGCGAAAGCTACATTGGGATGTGACTTGAGCTGACGCCATGCGTCGTCCGTCGGTATGGTTTCAGGCCCGCGTGGGGGGGTTGTAGAGGAAATGATGGGTGCGATACCACACGAACCGCATTTACTGATGTCGCCGCAGCAGCCACCGACCAAAATTTTGTCTGTTTGGTTAGTTCTTTTGGGACAATCGATGCAAGGCATGGTGGAGTTCACTGTGTGACCGATGGCCCGGCAGAATGCCTTACCGAAAGTGTCGTCGGCACAAGCCATACAATTGTCGGGGTCACCTGAGCACTTGGAAGCTGAAGACGAAGAGGCAGTGGCTACGGGCGTGACTGGGAATACAGGGTTTGCCCTCGAAATACCTGTCCTGCGACGAATAGGAACGGGCGCCTGGAAGGCTGGCAAGTTGTTCAGTATACTGATATTGGCAGTCGGAGGAGCGTTAAGCTGCACGGATTGGTCTAATGATATGATTGCCTGCTGATCGAGGTTCTCACTTGGGAGAGGAAGTTGATTGAGCGAGTTGTTGCTGTCATTGGTTGCCTGCTGGCCAGTCACTTCTCTGCACAAACAAGGGGCATCTGGGATGCACAAGATGCAGGTGTAGGGGTCGACGGGATCTTGGTCGTCCAAAGTACTAGTTGTCTCGTTTGT
Organism: Boletus holoroseus; assembly: GCA_038093245.1. NCBI lineage: Eukaryota > Fungi > Basidiomycota > Agaricomycetes > Boletales > Boletaceae > Boletus > Boletus holoroseus. The sequence continues at coordinate 4,213 of JBBPRU010000404.1, forward strand.
TGTTGTGAATGAAAGGAGATTATTGATGGGCGGAGGTGTGGGAAAAATTGAACGTCGAGAGTGACTCTTGTGCCCTCCAGGAGAAAAAGCGCCAGCCGGAGTGGTGTCGTCGGGAGAAGACACCAAAGAAGGCGATGACAATGGAAAAGATGGGAGGCAGGCGGAAGGGGGAGCCTCTTGCTTAGCTTCATCGACCCTAGCCCGCTTTCTCGCGGAGTCGTCAGTCGGAGGAAGACTGGGGGAAGCCGTAGATGTGTCGTCGTACGTCCGCTTTTTGTCCTTGTCCTTGTCAAGAAGTTCCTCGCGTTCTTGCTCCATTCGAGCAATTTTCTCCCGGAGTATCTGATTCTCTTTGCGGAGCTCCTCATTCTCCTCCTTCATCTTCTTGGCGATGTTCTGCAGAGCGACATTGCGCTCGATTTCCCCCTGTTCGTACGAATGCAAACGGGCCTGAAGCTCGGCTAGCTGTGTTTGCTTGCGTTCACGAAAAGCACGCTGGGCGGCTCTGTACGAGCCAAGTTAGCCCTGGTCGGAAGTATAGGGTGTGGGGAGGGTCTTGCCTATTCTGCACACGTCTACTGCCAGATGATTCCTCGTCCTGTGGGAAAAATCAGATCATGAGCGAGCATTGGGCACGGGAGGACGGACGATATCGTCTTTGGGGACAATTGTGCTGGTGTTGGTCTCTTTCTTTGGCTTTCGGCCGGGCTTGGGTTTGGCGGGAATGACCCACTCCTTTGAGGCTGTGGTGATCGAGCGGCATGAACTACACGACCATAGCAAGAACAAAATATATGCGTACGTTGTGCCCAGAGGGTGGACGAGGTGGAGGCTGTCTGTGAGGCAGGAGACAACTCAATGGGGGACATGACGGTGGGCTGATTAGATCACACCAAAGTGGATAGCCAAGGACACGTAACACAGCCACTCCCATTTACCCATCTGCTACTCCGACTCTTATTCGACGATCTCCTCCTCGATCTGTTCAATCACCTCGTCGATCCACTCCTCAATCTCCTCCTTTGCTTCCTCGCCCCCTTCGTGCTCCACTCTCTGCCCCCTGCCCCGCTTCTCGTCCGCAATATCACGCTTGCAACGTGCCCGCCATGCATTCCATTCATCAACTAACCGCTTGCGATGCGCAATCAGCTCGGCACTGATGTTACTTTCCTCTGCCGCATCCTCTTCGTCAAACGTGCGACTGTATTCCTTCAAGTTTCGACGGATCTGTCGTTGCTGCTCCCTCGTCAGCAACGTGCGTGGGCGAGGTCGCCATATGAATTGCTTGAACCGATCTAGGATATGCTTCTCGAGCTCCTGCCCGCGGAAGTCCCAAATCGCGTATCCGTTCTCAAGCTAATCTCCAGTCAGTAATCGTCAGCGCTTGTTTACTGTAAACCCTACCGTATGCCTCCATGCACTCGCACTTGTCGCCAAGTACCTCCCGCTCGGGTCCCACTCTACATCTGTAACTCCGTAATGATCCGCTGAGCCGAGCTGCTGGATACCGGCACCCCACTCTGCCGTCTGACCTTCTCTGCGTTCTTCGCTGTTAAAATCGAGGTCCCAGAACTCAAGCTCGGACTTAGTAGATGAGCCTACAGTGGCAAGGACCACATGTCGTCCTCGCGGTGACCACCGAATGGTGTTGCTAGTACGAGACGCGAGCGTGCCTAACATAGCACATTAGCAACGTCCAAAGACTCCACAACACCATGACGCATACGTAGAAGCCTGAAATCATTCTTGGTTCGGTCGAGTTGATAGAAACTGATGTCAGTCTTGATAGTGATACCCGGACCCGGGTTACCGAGATTCGGGTCGCTACTCGAAACGATGGCAAATCGCTCGCTTTTAGGCTCCCATGAAAAATCCGTTACAGTGTCTAGATGCCCAGTCAGTATAAGTGAACGTTCAGGGGAAGTGGGTCAACCTTTGAGTTCCACTACCTCCACTGGAAAGTCTTTTTCACGGACTCGAAAGATTTCAAGGTTACAAAATATTGATTTCTTCGTTTTCGTGTGACGATCGACTTTGACACACAGGAAGTCACCATGATTTTGCCAGTAAAGCTTACACTGACAAAGGTCCATCAAATACTAATTTTCCAATAAGTCAACACACCAACCTCGGTGACATTGAATAGATTCTTTTGGCGCAGAATCCGTCTGCTGGGAAACTCCAGAAGGGTGACCCTCGCAGGTTGATTAGCCACTTCAGGTGTCCAGTATGCAAGCATATTCTCCCGAGTTTTCTTCGGTGGTTTGCCTTCTCTGGTTGCCTTCTCACCGTCGTCCCTATCCCTGTCGCCGTGAGGACACCATTCAAAGTCGACAACGCCCTCAATCTTCAAGCTCTTCTTATCGTGAAGGCCCATACTAGGCAGTTCATACACGCTGATCTGTTGACCAGGTGTCACTCGCGCGACATACTTATCGTCGGCGCTCCACTTGAGCGCGGGCCACTGCATCTGCTTTTTCACCGGAGGATCTTCGCTTTCAAAAAGAGATGTAGGGAAAGTCCGGAGTAGGTGGCCCGATTTGACATCCCAGACAGCAATGTTGTTGCCTTCGTCTTCCGGCGAAAAGTACTCGGGACCTTGAGGGAGAGTCGGGGACACAGTAATAGGATCATGCGACCAAGTAACGAGGTAATTTTCGCAAGGGGAAAAATCAATCAACTTGACAAAAGGGTGAGCGAATCGTTGCTGGGGCTCCCAAGAAGGACCGCCCCATAGGCGGACACCCTGGCGGAAGAGTGTTGCAAAATATGTACCGAGGGGAGACCATGATGCATAGAGCTCGGTCCAATTCTGGGAAACGCGTCAAGAATGTCGAATGTTACAACTCGAGGCAAACCTTTTTTGAATATGCGACTTCACACTGAGATGGTTTCCCATTCCAATGTATCTCTACATCATCGCCGCGGTAGGTAACATACTGATCACGCCCTTGTGGATCGGCGAGCCAAGCCCGAAGGTGCTCCTACGCGAAAGGTCAATACAGAAACAAAAACGATTTTCATCCTCGGACCTTTGCATAAAATTCTTCTATCTTCGGTTCAACATATGCTTCGTCCATGTTTGCATATTGTTCTATATCGACAAACCGATTGAGAAGGAAGGTATGCTTCGAGTCAAAAGGATGACCATGCATGGCGCTGATCGCGAATGTTGCTGCGTCTGCGCTCCCTGCATCGACGAATAAGTAACTGTAGGGTAGCAAGTTAGCAATGCTACCGATGCGAAAAATGGTATTGGCATACCCTTTGCTCTTCCCTGAAGCATTGTCCCAGGGGACAAATATATTTTCAGGTTTCAGAGCAGCACCCTTTTTGGTGAACTCTTTGGAAATTTTTGCGAGAAGTTTGTCGAGTTTTGATTTGTCAATCACCGGCACACCATCTACGACGATTACATTGTCCAAGCCATCATCGAGGGCGACGTGATATCTGGGAGTGATAATGAAGCATTACAGCGCACGCGTCAGCGGAGGTGCTTACTTTGCCTCGATGTCTGTGAAATCGAGTTCGTCGTCGAGATTGAGATACGAAGTGCCGTTTGGGATGGCCATCTTGTACGGGAAGAAGTTTTGAGCTGTCAGTCGAATCAGAGTCTGGAAAATTCACGATAAACGGAGAGTAGTAAATTTATGGTTATCACTACTGGGGTTAGGGTTGATACGTACCGCACGAACGTGGCAGGTCGGCGGCCTTGATATCTCTGACTAAGTTCTCATCAGTCCTCATCGTTGTTTATAGTGTGAATCATGATGGGACCTCAGGCCTCAGGAACATCACATCTCTCAACTTTGTCTAGCTCTCTTCTCAAGCCGCTCTCCTTCAGTGTAGATTCACTCCTACTCCGAATTTGGAGCAGGTTCTGGCTCATCGCAGAGCAACGAGGCCCGTGCCTTCTAAATGGCAGCGTTAATCAGCGCCGTGAAAGCTGCTCTTCTTATCATTCATGAAAACGGCACGTGCGTTCTTGTATAAAACTGCTAGTGTTCCTTCTGGTGCCTTGACTCGAGCCCATTACTCTCAAGTTCGGCCTTCCTGTGCTGTCTCATGTTGGACGGAAAAGATGCTGGCTTCTCGGAGGGGGGGCAGACTAGTCGCCCTCGGAACATCTCTGTCGACGCTTATGAAACGAATCTCAAAGCAACTGCCCATAAACTCAATGAAAAGGAGTCGCTCAGTGCTTGGGTCACTATCGTTGCATCTGGCTTCGGTTTGATCAGTGATGGGTGTAAATTTTTAATCCATGTTCATGCAGAAACTGGTTAATAGTCGTGTTTCAGATCAGAACAACTTAATGACTATGTCAAACGTAGGTCATCTTTCATCCACTTGTCGTCAGTTCTGGAATGTCCCCTCTAGGTCGTCTTCAAGGCACTTTACCCTAACGATTATACATCAGACCTCTCTACCCGGGTGTCAAATGCTCTTCTTGTTGGTCAGTATATGTAAATGAGTGCTGTCGTCGATACGATCTGACCCGGATCTGAATCAGGCGCTATTATCGGTCAAGTTTTTGTTGGCCTAGTTTGTGACAGAATGGGCCGCAAGGTTGCCCTTGTGGGCACCACCTTACTCATCGTTCTTGGTGCCACCCTTGGAACTGCTGCTCATGGTGCCAACGGAAGTGCACTTGGTCTCTTTTGGTTCCTGACGGTTGCGCGAGGAATCACTGGCGTAGTAAGCCACTCACACTCACCCTTGTCTCCGCCATTGATTCTCGCAGGGTGTCGGTGGAGAATACCCCGCCTCGTCGACAAGCGCGAGTGAAGCAGCGAATGAGAAATCTATCCAGGCTCGCGGGCCAGGTACTACCCATCTACTACCCATCTTCTTGGCTTGACTTTGTTTTGCAGTCTTTATCATGGTCACGAATTTCGTTCTTTCGGTAACTCTCTGCGTCCTTTTCATCGAGGCTTTTGTGAATCACTAACACACCTCTGAATCAGTTCGGTGGTCCATTGGCCGTTTCTGTGTTCTTGATCGTGCTCTCCGCGGCTGGGGAGCAACATCTTCAGACTGTGTGGCGCGTTTGCTTTGGGTTTGGTATCCTGTTGCCTTTAACCGTGTTCGTCTTTCGTTTGCGAATGTTGAGCTCCAAACTTTATCGGAAGGGTGCCATCAAGCGTACTTATAGATATTTTGATCTTGAGCGAGAACATCATTGACTGTTTGGCAGGTCGTGTTCCTTACTGGCTGGTTGTGAAACGATATTGGCGTGCCCTCATTGGTACCTGTGGAGCATGGTGCGAACTCTAACCCAAATGGTCAGGTAACATCTGACCCCTTATCAGGTTCCTTTATGACTTCGTAAGCACCAACTTTCCAGCTTCTTGAGGTCTCCAACGGCGTATGCCACTGTTAGGTTACATTTCCGAACGGCGTGTTCTCCGGGACGATCATTTCTAGTGTAATCCACGACAGCGATATTAAGAGGACTGCCGAATGGCAACTCTTACTTGGAGTGATAGCCTTGCCTGGCGTCCTTGTCGGTGCCTGGCTTTGCAACCGGATAGGTAGAAGGAATACTGTAGGTGTTAGAGCCCAAGCTCTGTGTAATGACTCAGCTATCTCTCTAGATGATGTTGGGATTTTCTGGCTATTTAGTGTTTGTAAGTATCCTGCCTCCCCAGCACGCTACATGTAACCAAACAGTCGTTTCTTAGGGTCTCATCATCGGCCTTTCGTACAATAAAATCACGACCATTATACCTCTTTTTGTGGTTTTGTGAGTTAGTAAAATCAACTTTCGGAGATTCGCTAAACGGGGTCATTTTCAGCTATGGGTTGATGCAATCGTTCGGCAACATGGTACGTGGCATTCTGGCTTCTGCTCGTATGCTCATGCGAGTGCAGGGACCGGGTGATATGTTGGGTTTGACGAGTTCTGAGTGAGTGTGCTCCTTTGTTTTATTTCAAGCTCAACGACCTTTGCGCAGGTCGTACGCGACCCCCGTGCGGTA
>JBBPRU010000405.1:0-10188 GCA_038093245.1 Boletus holoroseus
AATAATGAACAGACCTTGACTTTGATGTCCTTGACGGTCGTCGACTTGGATATCCTCAACCGCGTGTTCTCTCGTCTATCCCTACCTTGACGGATGCGTTTGGACTGCCTCGTTCCACCTGTCGTTCGGGGTCCAGACTCCTGTTTCGTCTGTTGGCTGCCGCGTTGTTGTGGCAGACCCTCATCATGTTCACCGCCGGTAACAGGTTTCGAACCCAAGAATCGCACGGTGATGTCGGTGAGGTTGTAATCACGGCGCCTAGTCACATAAAATGGAATGGTGCTGTCAGAAACAACAAATGGATTGTATATATAGGCAAGGCGGTGAAGGGGGAGTTGGCATTCAATCAACTCCGCGCTAAGACGGAACTCGAGGCGCATGCCAACTTACCGTTTCAAACGGCAATCGTGACAGACAGGCGTGTCATGCACGAATCTCGTATCCAGTACGCCCACGGAATCTTCGACCAACTTTTTCTCAACGGCCACCGCGGGTCCACAATTGTATCTGTTGCAGGCATGTGTCAGCATGGATACGTGCCGGTAGTCATTCAAACGATGAGGTGGGAAAGCCGCGTAAGCGATAGAGTGAAACCTACAGCTCTTGCAAGATAAGCCATTCACTCATTTGGATGAGTGCAACATCGCTGTCCCAATCGTTTGGCGCGTTAGGGTCGAACACCAGATGGCCATGCTGGCAAAACAGCGGTGATGTGTCGACCCGATCGGGACGAGGGATTTCGGCTGGTCGACTGAGCCACTTTCTCCATATTCGGACAAAGTCAGCTGGAAGGACGGCACATGGAACGTTCTCGAGTAAGAGGGTATTTCCTATTAATGCGTTATTGTGCATATGTCGTAATCGTGCCTGTTCGGCGTTAACAATGAGCTCGTGAAATGGAAGACAATTATCAAGCCGGCCGAGCAGATACGCCGATTGGGCTCACCTTCTCATCTTCTGCCTGTTTCCGTAGCTCACGCTTATCCTCTTTCAAGTTATGGATGTAGGCCTCGCAGATTGCGCAGGGCTCTTGGTTGGTTGATAGTGGTACCCAATCGGGGAACAATTTCTTGAGGATCTCACATGCCTGATTAGAAATCAGCACAAAACTTGTTAATCCCCACGCCCCGCAGTCGGTTCCCTATTTTGAGCGACCCTGTTGCTCACCTGAGAGGATATACTCCGACGGGCAGTTGACACGAGCGATAGCTGATCGTGTTCACAACGCACGTGTCCACGAAACTCCGCTGAGTCTGGAGAAGGATCACCATGCAGCGGAACATGCATCCTAGGCTTCTGAATTCTCCAGCCTACACATGCCACACAGGCGAGTGAATGTTTGTGAGTGGCGTGAACTGATGGTGATAAAATGGGCAGGAAAACCTTTTAGCCAGGCTTTGGAAATCCAGTATCCAGATTCTCCTTGTTGCACATCACACATCTCATCAAACTGAGAGACTGAACGCGGATGCTCGATCTGGTAAAGTCGCTCTGAAAACGGGAATGAGTTGGCAAGGTTGGAACGTGACCATCCAACTCACCTGTGAAAGACTCTTTGACACAAATTTCACAGACCTCTTGCGGGGTACGCACAGGTCCGATATCCTCACGAGGGCTAAGCTTCTCGTATGCTTGCTGGATTATGGGACTCTTAGTCAGTCACAACGAAGGGCGAGGATTCTCACTGACTCTTGATATGCGCTTCATGTTACTGGCCTTGTGCGGATGGAGCCCACCATGACTGCACAGAATGTCGCGCATTGGCAATACCTCAAGCTCGGCATCTCCTGAAACAGATTGGGAACGCGACTTGTGCTCCTCGGGCTTCACAAACGGTTTTGCCAACCAATTCTCCAGTGCTTGTCTACTGACCACTACAGCATCCTAAAAACGACAAATCAGGAAATCTTCAATCAAATGACGTATGTCCAACCCCAGATGTCTTCCCAATGGTGATCCACGTACCTCTTCGACAGATGTAACATGCCAATGCGTATACACACTCTGCATCCATTCTCTCAATTCCGCGAAGTGTTCCTTGACTTCCTTTTCTCTGGTTCGAGATCGCTCCATCTCCATACTAGTGTGGGAATCAAATTTTGGGGGACTGACCTTCGGGAGTAGAGTTCACAGGCTTCGTCATGCCTTGCATTGAGAGTTTTAACCACGTCTCGGGCGCGTTGGGGTGGAACGAGGACAGTCGGGTCCGAAGCAATTTGAGAGTCGACGCAGGGCCCAGAGGTATCATTAATAATAGTGGAAGCAGAATTAGGATCAAGGGTGCTCTCGGCAAGATTTGGGGTAGGCGCATGGTCGACGGTCGACGGCTCTTTTTCCTTCCGAGCATAGATAAGCATATAGGCGTCTCTCGACGAGAAGACATCGCTATAATCAAATAGCTGAGTGTATCATATGCCACCGATTTTCTCGCATTACACACCCTTCTGGGGCCTTACCAGGCAAGGAAACTTGGGCTTCCGTGGGGGGCGGCAACCTGAAAGATGTGCGGGACACAAGATGAAATGGAAGGGAAATTTTGATGATGGGGGAGTCATCACGTACTTGACAATCTCATCATCACTATCGTCGATCCTTCGTTTCTTCGCGGGACGGGCGCGGGGTTGACTCGCACCCCTGACACAAAAACGTGAGGGAAACCAAGGCACATTCAGGAGAGGATACGCACTTCTTGGTAGTCCCACTATCATTCAGAACATCTACCACTTCTTTTCCAGTATATCGTTTTTCTCCGAGGAAATCTATCCTCGTTGCAACCTCGTCGTCGAACTGGAACCATGTCTCAGAGCTTCATATCAATGGGTCAGCGAATTCGTGAGACAATTGGTCAAACTCACGCAGTATCCAGAACCTGAGCCTCGTAATGTCCGTGGTAAGCACTTGGTCCTTTGTGCAATAGCACCCCTCTCAACTCATAGATATTCGATGCGCCTCCTCCTCCCTCGACATCACACACGCTATTGTCGGCTTTGACGAACCTGGTCATATCCAGCACCATGGGAAATAGCAGGTTATGCTTGGATTTCTTCCTCTCCATCGAGTCGAAATCGTAAACGAAACGAAGGAGAGAAAAATGGAGAACCGGAGGGAGAGAACGTAGTTCGGTATAGCGGGTCGCGTCCTGAAGCGAAGCACAGTTCGAGCAGGAATATCTGGTAATGTTGGAATGCTATGAGTCGGAAGGACCGTATTGGATGAACAAGAGATCCCACCTGTTGTCACCTGTGAGTTTCTCGTTCTGTAGGAGAGCAGCTATACGATCTTCGAGTCTTGCATTATTCTAACATGTTGTCAGGTCGAATAATTGTTTGGTGAAGAAATGCACTGCCACCTCTATATTGATCTCCAGTTCGAGAAAATCGGACGTACGCTCAGATTTGTGGCGGCAATTGTGGCAAAGGGTTCCATACACTAATTCCCCTTGAAACTGTCACGATATGAGTGAGATGGCGGTGACAGAGACGGTATGACCTACTTGATTAGATATGAGTGTCCGGAGAGACGGAGTAAGCTGCTTCTGGAACTCATTGTCAAGATGTGACATGAAGAGTTTCGAAAACCTGGCGAAAGATTATTTAGCGGGAGACATGTCGTTCCTGGACAAGAACAAACTCTTGTGCATCCTGCTGCTCGGATGTAGACAGTTGCAGGCTCTCTGCAAACTTAGCTGGGTTGTATACATTCTGTGTGCTCTCCTGAAGGGCGGCGAATGTCACTTGGAGTTGGAATACGGGAGAATCCTGCGGTTCTGTTAGACAGGTCCCGAGTCGGGATCGCACAGGAAGAAACAAACTTCAAAACCGTTCTCAGTATCCTGGGATGGTTGACATTGGTAGACTCCACGTCGAAACGCCAGATCCCGGTACCACACCTCCAGACCTCCGTAAGCAGGAATACCCAGAGCATCACCGAGAATACATACTTGAAGGAAAGCATTTGCGTAGCAGGTTGCGCCGAGATTCTGCGTGATAGGGGTGTAGATAATCTGCCTAAAATCGTACAAGAGACCATAACCTACCTTCAAGCCAACAGGGAATTCGGGGTCACGAGCGTTGAGGATCGGGTTGAAACCTAGATCCGAAGCCTTGATGAACAGCTGCCTGGCCGTTGCTAGAGGAAACACACGTCCGGGATCACGATGAACCCTGTAAACGCGTTCACTGGACTGCAGCTTACCTTCGTCTTCCCACTGCTGCTGACCGAGGTAATTCAAGCAGTTGGGGTTGTTCTTACACACTTTCTTGTTGCAAGGTGGTGGTTCGTCATCGGAGACGACGATGACATCATTCTCAAGTTCACCACCGGCAACTGTCATCTGGGTTTCGTCAGCAGGCGTATGGGAAGACTTTGCGACCTTTAGCGCGCGTCTGCTGCCGCAAAATGGGTTCCTATTGCGTTTCGACAGACCACAAGTCATGAGACGGTGCTCAAGAGTGATCTGGGATGCATCCGAGACCTCTGTATCGACCCAACCCCAAGGCGACGAGTCGGCTGGCGCAAGCTTGGCACGTTTGAGCTGTTCGCCAGCAGCAAGGCCTTTGAGTGTGGGGGAAGCTCTACGTTTGCGCTTTGGTGGCATAGTAGAAGTTGCACAGCGTCCGCCGCTGGTGTCGGATGTGACCTGGAGGTTGCAAAAGAAAGGAAAATGTGGAGAGGGCCCAAGTGGAGACCCTGATAGACTCCCGAATTCCGACTGTTCACGAGCCGAGGTTTCTGTCCACAAACCTGGAACCCTAATCGAGTCCAGGAACGGTGTAACTAACTTGCACCATTCACGCACGCGCTTCGGGCCACTGCTTGAAGGATACGAACATGGACAGAATACAACATCTGTTTAGGGGACCACGACAGAACGCGAACGCGGTTCGACTACGACGACGGAAGAATGCCACAGGTCTCATTTATCGCAACCTCTCAAGGATTACGTTCGTTTTTATCCTCCCTCCGCTCCATTGCGTTAATGAGTTCCCGTACCATTGTTCAGAACCGCCTTGCTTGCAGCCGGTTACTTATGGATGGTCCTCATCCCAATTCCACCACTTTCTCAGGGCGTTTACATTGACGAAAATGCGTTGCAACCATCTCAGGTGCGTCCCTCCACTTCGAATGCAAGGCATTACGCGCCCTGAGTCCGAGTACAGGTCAATACTAACTGGAACTGGCATGACGTCCACCAGGCGGACTCATATCTTCATCATCTAGAAGGTCTCCGTGATAGAAATGCTACGAGTGAGCAGTGAGATCACCAAGCTATCTTGTCAACTACGATGGCGTACTGACATACCGAATAGGAGAGCTAAATTCATTCGTGATGAGTTTGTAAAGCTTGGTCTCGCTGCCGCGACTCAAAATTACACGTTCATGACTCCCTCCAGCGTACGTATTTGTCCATCAGTCCCGATACGAGGTATCTTATGCATTCGTTGCTGACAGAATGTCTCTGGCGTCAATGTTTATACCCTCCTGAGCGCGCCTCGAGCTTCAGGCTCTGAAGCTATTGTCATCAGTGCGTCGTGGCTTAGTGAGGTCGGTGAACAACCATACAACCTGCGAGGCATCGCGACAGTGATGGCTCTTGCTGCTTACCTGAAAAGTATGCATATACCCGTCTCTCCTTTGGTTGTTGTCTGATCTACATCAGACTATTCGCTCTGGGCGAAGGATATCATCTTTGTGATAGGCGACAACTATCTTGATGGCACATACGCCTGGCTGAATGCGTACCATGGCACGATACCACAAAGTCAGATTTACTTTCCTCAGTATTATCTTACTAACATGGTCATGTAGATCTCGACACTGATCTCCTCGAGCTTACCTCCGGCGTTATCTGGAACGCTCTCAACATTGATTACAGCGGACACTCATTCTCTCACCTTGGCGTGTTCTTTGGTTGGTCCTCATTATTGTCAACCCTTGCAGGCTAAATCAATCGCCCCCCCCCATACGCAGAGGGTCTTAATGGTCGGCTACCCAACCAAGACCTAATCAACTCGCTGCGTCTTATTTCCCATTACACAGGCGGCGTCCCCCTCGTCCTCTACGACCATCTCGAACCACATGATGCACCGCAGAGCAGTCTCCTAGCCAATGCGCCAGAGTTTATGAAACGCAGTCCGCAGCTCAGGGAGCTTGAATACCGAGTGAGGAATGTAAAGAGACATGTTAGTTATCAAGCAAGGGGTGGGCCAAGTGGGCCACATGGTTTGTTTCATCGGTGAGTCTCCAACACCAATCAAACACGAGATCGATCAACTAAACCGTTTAATGCAGATTCCGGATTGATGCAATTACTCTGTATGCTGTTCCAGCTGATGGTCCTCACGGATTCTTTGCTATTGGCAGGTGGGTCTTCCCTAATATTATGCCGTCCGTATAATTATACTTTTTCAGAATAATCGAGTCGACTCTCCGTACATCGAACAACCTTCTCGAGCGTCTCCATGCTTCCTTCTTTTTCTACATACTCACAACTCCGGGAACTTTTATGAAGATCGGAATGTTCCTCCCCAGTGCTGTACTGGTCGGGGTTGCGATGATATTTTGGGGACTTGGGCAGTGGGTAGAGGCAGGCTGGGTGCAAGAGTCTCCCAATGGGTTGCAGCGGCAAGACAAGGAAGATAATGGAAAGATTGCGAACGCCGCGAATACGACTGTTTCGACAGTGCAACCAACATGGCGACCGAGACGAAGGCCCGTGTTACCTGTGATTGCTACCATCTTTGCGACGCATACCATCGGTCTACTGGCATTCACTGTAATCAACACTTCATGGTTCCTCCAGAACCAAACCGTGCGTTCACTCTTCGCATCCTCGCACCTCGCTCATCGCTGCGCGGGTTTATTCAGGTTTATTCGTGGGTTCTTCTCCTGGTGTTTAGCCTCGTTCCCTTGGCCCTCTTTGCATTTATCCCGTCACACCCACCTGAAACAGCACCGTTCTCAATGCTCCTGCAATCTTTCAACCTCTGTTTAGCATCGACAGTCATTTCCATAATGTCCCTCCTCAACTTTTCTCTCGCTGCAGCGCTCGCCGTCACTCTTGGCATTCCGCTTATCTGCAGTCGTTCCTCACTCTTGAGTAAATCCTCCCGGTTGGTAGTCTATGCAGCTTACTGGCTGCTTGGTTGTGGTTGGCTCCTTCTGCCAAAAGAAGTCGAGAGAGCGGTGTCGAACTGGGAAGTATTTGGTGTGTGGTTCGCACCGTTTGTTTGCATCGTATACGCCCCACTTGTGATGCAGGCAGGACTCGTTAGGGTGTCTGGATCATGAGCAGGATGTATTACTTGTCCTAGGATGAATTCATGTTCGTATTCAAGCTTGATTCCAGTATGCCCAGTGACCAAAGTCGTCGGCGTGAGAATCATCGTGCGGACGACTAAACTAGTGTGTAGATTATACGTTGGGTGGTTGTACTCAACCAATGTCCATAGCGTTTGGATCATCGGATCCAAATAGGTCAGCATCCCCCTGGACAGTGTTACCCCCAGCTTCCACTTCGTCCTGCGGGCCGATTTCAGCATCTGTGTCTGGATCTTCAATGGCGATGCCCTCTTTCTTTCGCTGTTGCCTCTCTTTCATCTCATCCCTTTGCGCACGTTTCATCTCCAGATCGGCCGAGAGTTTCTTGAGAGCATCCTCGAACCGTTTCTAAGGGCAGCCGCTCAACGTTTGCTGTATCAACAAATAAGTGGGAGCGACGTACTTTGATAAGGGGATTTGCAGAGATTGCGACTTCATGCTCCTTCTTCGCCACAGCAGCCTCCAAGTCTCTTATCTCCTCATTCAACAGTTTCCTCTCTTGAGCATCTTCATCGTCTTCATCTTCATCGCTGTCCTCCTCCTCATCTTCCTCATCGTCTTCATCGTCTTCCTCCCCTTCATCTTCGTCGCCCAATGCAAGGTCAAGTTCTGCGGCGAGTTCTTCGTCGATATCGCCCTCCGGCTCGGCTTCTTCGCCTTCGGCCTCTTCAGCGTCCTCATCCGCTGCGTCAAGCCCAGGGGTAGCTATATCGCCTGCTTCTGAGCCTGGAGGGCCAGGCGCTTCGGGTGGTTCATCGCGTTCAATGAATTCAGAGTCCGAAAGATCTGGGTTAACATTCTCGAGGACCTCTGCGACGAGAGACAAGTAAGCATAGTGAAAGAAACAAGCGCTCGATCCCACGCTCTCAACTCACCATACTTGACTTCCGATGCGAGATTGTCTGCTGCCAGCAGCCGTTCCACTTCTTCTTCAACGCTTTCTATCGTCTACAGTGCGTATCATGAGGAAAAGCGAAGCGAAAGTAGTCATGCTTCGTACGAACCCGCTTGTTCACCCGTTTTCGGAATCGTCGCTTGCGTACGTGGTGCAAAGGAGGGGTAATACCATGCGGCCAGATGAATTCGTCGACACTGACGTTCCTGTTCGCCGTGACCGCCTCTTCGTTTTGTATGCGATCTCCAACCACCAACATCTGTATTCATATTTCCCTAGAACCATGTCACGCGTAGCGGACATGGCGGGGAAACGCCCACCTGACATATATCCGCCACTTTGAACATCTGCTTATTGTCCAGCGTCTTCTGCGCTTCGATAATACACGGTAGATCGACCAACTTGAAAGAATACAGCGAGTTGCCAATGTGAAAGATACCTCGTCGCGAGTCTACCGCCTCGTTGGCCTCGATGACAAGGACGCATCCCGTAAACCCTCAGACACACCTTTGAACTTGAACCAAACGTCGTTTCCAATCTCCCTCGACTGAATCATCTTGCGCAATCGCTCGCAATCCTCCCCAGGCGGCATTCGAATGATAAACTGCTCCTCAAACGTCAAGTCCTCGTCGTCCGAGTCCAGTTCGCGGTCATAGGCACCCAAGAAGGACATGCCCGGGGCTTGCGCCACCGCACGTTCGCTCAGCTTGAGTTTGAGCTTGGGTTGGGGTTTGTTGAGTTTTCCAGAGGAGAAACGCGTCGTGCGTTCGGGCGCCTCGGGCGAGCCACGGAGACGGAGGGTGGTGGCCATGGCCTGTTCTGCGGCTGCTCGGAGCGGGCGTGTGCGTTGGGGTGGTGGCGGCGGATGTTTTACGCCGTTGACGGCCGTTGAGGGACCGGCGTGGTGCTCCTCGACGTCGTCCACGACAATGAGGTCGTCGTCTATCATCTCGAGCTGGTCGTCCTTTACGCTGAGGACGTTCTACCGCATTTGGATGTAACCCCATTGTAGCGCGTATCACGTGTCGTAAGCAAGCGGTTATGTAATTGGTAGATGGGCCAGAGATGCGCGCTACTAGCCATCGGCTGCATCAGCGAATGCCCCAGATCCACCCGCAACCTCTTCCTCTTCTCTTCCTCTCTCTTCCTCCTCTTCATCACTGTCTCGTCCTTCATCTTCACCACCTTCCTTATCGTCTTCCGAGCCTTTAGCAGGGCCACCTGTGAAGAGGACTTGCGTGAAGATATAAGTTGCAGTCATCGCCATTGTTCCTAGTACGAAAAGTAGAGTTCTCCTTTTGTATTGGATATCATCAGGGTCAACTTGTGTCTGGGCGTCACTACCACTGAATGAACGGGGAACGAGCAAGCTCAATAAGGATTCCGACGCCGCGAAAGGTTCATAAGGTGGCGCTCGTTTTGCTTCCTCTTGTACACGTCGGGCATGTTTAACCAGTTCTGGATATGAGTCGCGCAGTTGTATCTGGAGAAGGGCGTCAGGGAACGGAGTATCGGCCAATAGAAGGATGTGTGCAGCAAGGTACACATCGAGACTCGTTGGACTACGAGCAAGCGTCACTATTAGGAACTGCATAATCAGAGGAAAATTACTTACCAATCCACGAAAAAGAACCGTTTTCCGTGCAAGTAGCTTGTATGCACCCCAAGTGCTGTTTTTGCTTTACCCAGAACCTTGACAAACGATCAGCGGACGGCCATCAACTCCACTGATTACCTACCTTTTCCCTCTCGAAAGCACGCTCAAACGTAATCTTGTAGCTTCGCTTCTTCTTCTTGTCCCTCTCAAATATACTCATCTGCTCTTCCTCGACGTCAGGCAAACTCCAAAGCCCTGCCGCCTCCAGACGAGGTCTGTACGCCTCTCGTATCCGGCGACCCACGTAGTATTTCTGTGGGAAGGGCATCTCGCTTGCAAGTGCCGGGTTGGTCAGTCCCCAGAAATTGGCATTGAT
>JBBPRU010000406.1:0-10176 GCA_038093245.1 Boletus holoroseus
AAGGTGATGGCGACGTGGCCCAGAGAGAGTTTATTACTTGAGGTTTGAGTCAGCGAGACATACATCTATCCATTCTAGCTACTTACTAGATATGGGCCTTGAAATGGGCAAGAATATCATTATGATTGGTGCGGCAGCGATCAATCCAGAACTGATTAGGACATCTTTCTCAGTCACCAATCAAACAGTGGGGGAAAAAAAACTCACACTTTCTGCGCCTGGAGTTGAATAAACCAAGCCTAGTGCCGCATCTTGGTTAATGACACTACCAGCCATGATCAAAACAGCTTCAAAAGAGTGTGCTTTAGCCATGCTCGTAAGCTTAAATCGTGAGATCAGTGTGGAATATGATAACAATCAGATGGCACTTACCACTTGAGTGTGTTGCTTTCCAAGTTGCCAGAACAACGCTTGACGCTGGGCAACTGTTTTATTCCCTTTGCCGAGGAGATCTGCCTCTTCAAAGGTTTCTAGGATTTTTTGCCAGGTTTCGGGGAAATCTTGCCAGAAGACAGTGTAGCACTCCTTCATAATGTCAACTAGAATATTTGATGTGTTAGTAACCGATCGAGCTGAAATTGGCCACCTACCAGGTGTCAGCAGCGCAAGATCAAGCCCCACAAGCCTTGCCATTTCTTGATCCTTGTTGGCAGCGTGGAACCTCTGGTAGGAGTTCCAGTAATTGGAAGTACATACTAGCATGAGTAGGTATAAATTGTTTCATAAATCGGTGAACTACTTGTTGGAATGGCCAGTCGAGGTGGCCTGCAAGTTTGCTGAAGTCCTGATATATTTTCTGAAAAGATTCGTCGAGGATGCTGGTAATTTTTGCTGGAGTTCTACCAACCGCAAATGCAACATCTCTGTTGTCTCCAACTTCTATGGATCCCCAAGAAGGGCCTGCTTGAGTACGCGAGGGTGGAGAAGGGGTTTCTGGCCACGCAGGTAAAGTAAAGTTGTTGGAAAGGTGGAAAGGGGAAGCTGGTAAATCAGCCGCTTGATACGGATTACCCCGTGGAGTATTGACGTCTTCTTGTAGCTCCTGGAGGACTTCCACAGAAGTGCTGCTTGATGGTAGTTGCTGCTGTATCACTTGAGGTGGCTCAAGATCCCTCTGCACGACCGCGGTGGCGATTGTCTGCTTCAAGTCCAACAGTACAGGGGACGGAGGAACTTTAAATGGATGGTCAGTAATATAGTACGTGCCATATTAAATAATAGACTTACCGACAGGTGGGCATACACCTCCTGTCAAACCTGGAACTGCAGGGCATGCATCAATTACATCTAATTATCAGTTAGTAGTGGGTTGTATGTAGCAAATTAAGTCACTTACCGAGTGGATCATCATCGCGACGAAAGAACGACAAGGTTTCGATGACCTCTGGAAACAAGACATTTGCACATTCAATATGACATGCGACTTCTTCACTCACATCCACGGCAGATGGTAGGTGAGCCGCCTCATCTGTCAAAGGGGCCTGATTGGCAAGTAACCTCTCGCGATGTTTTTCTGTGTTTTGGACAACGCCAGAGTCATGAGCCGTTGCCTTGATCTTGCTTCGTAAACGGGATGGGGTCAGGGCAGGAGGAGGTGACAGAGGGCGTCGGCCCCCACCAAGCTGCTCGTGTAGCATCTCAGGGTTGGACATGGTATCGTCCTCATTCAAAATGCAAGGTAATTCCGACATCTACAATAGTTATTATTCGTCAGTATTATGGGGCTTAGTGGGCGTGACTCGCCTTTGAAGGTAAAAAAACGCTGTAATGACTTTGTGCGTCGGATGGAAGGACAGTAATAGGAACCGCAAGGGCATTCTTATATTTTTGAAGAGGCTGATTCGTACCATCGCTTGCTGCAGTGAGTCCAGATCTCAATGGACTCAATACAACCTACAGTGAAAACAGTAAGGCCTGGAGAGATGGTCAGCTCACCCAAAAAAAAACTAAAGAGAAGCAAGGGTTGCTTGGAAAATGCCCGATCTGCTTGCTTCCAAGGGTAGTGAGAGGAACCATCAGAGGCAACGCCATTCCATAACACTGTCGGGCAAGCGAATAATAGTGGCGAGGATTTGTTGAGTGGCTCCGTGCTGAGAAGATGGTATCTTGACAGTAAACTCCAGACTCTGGCAATATTGTGTGCACCGCCACAGGCGCAGGTTGTTGCAGGAAGGTCACATGACATAATTGAAAACATTGCCTCGCGACAACAAATCTACAAATCTACGCTAAGCTGATAATACCAAGCTACGATCTGTCCATCAAACCACGTAAATATCTGGCCTCCGTGAATGCCATTCCACCGGTGGCGAGTTGCAGCACGAATTGGTTTGATGATGTAGTACTTTGCCTGGTGTGAACTATTGTCTGAATAGCCTCGGCAGTATATCCGTGGGCCATGAGGTATTCCATTGCCAGATCTCCCAACACATGAGCTCCAGAGCAAGTCGTCTGAGATGTAGTCGAGTAATATCAGCTCTCAATGATCCCATGCAAAGTACGAACGTGCATGGGTGTCAACTATCCAACAATCTATCAGCAGTGATTGAGATTGCCGAGGCTAATTGAGGGACGGTATTGAACCACTTAACAAGGCTAAATGTTGAAAAATACTCACCTGTCAGAGACAAAGAGAGTGGTTCAGATACCTCAATGGACGAGACAGTAGAGTGACGGCTGGATGGGACCGACTGAAGATGGAATTGATCGTGGATTGTAGCCTGAAGTGATTCCACTTCTGAGTCGTCCACCGATGTTGCTGTGAGTAATACATATCAATTTGATCAACGAGGAGAGGGAAACATACCTTGATCAGCTATTAACTCATAGGACATCACTAAGGGTGGCATCTGATTTTCCTTCCCTTTCACAATCACAAACACAAGGGCCTCCCAGAAGTTGTCCTTCCGTTTCCAGCAATAGTGAGAGAATGAGCCTTGACTTTGAATTGCACTGGCTCTGTCAATGTGAACTCGAGTCGAGTTCGGCGGGTTGAGGGATGACAAAGTATGCACCTCGTATAATGAACACCAGGTGGGGCACCAATGGAAACTGCATAAAATTTGTGTGGAGTTCTGAAGAAATTCCAGACCGCACTGGACGCGCTGAAGGCAGAGAGTAGATCCACTGTGGTCGGATTGGATGCTAAGGATGTGAGGACTGGACGGATGACCTTGTAAAGAGATTTGGCCTCGCTCTTCGACACGCATTGAAATGCTATTGGTAGGGGCGGTGAATTTTTCCCACAGCGGATTGTGGGACTGATGCAATTATGAGCGATCGCTGATAGTATCGATAAGGAGTGAACAATATAGATTACCCACCATACTTCATATATTCCGGTAGCACCTTGGTCGCCAACAACTAACCACACGAAGCTTTCACCGTCAGACATTGCTGAACGCTTGGTGCACAAGACCTGCAGGGCCTCTGTATTTAATATGTCAAGTATCGTGTAACATCCACGACGCCGAATCTCATGACCTCTTAGGCCTCAAGGCCTCACTACTCATTGTCCCCCAAATCCACACCAATCCATGAGTATTGCATAGTACCATTTCGATCGTCTCCTCAGATCGAAACTCCTGGTTGCTTCACGCTCGACTGAACAAGAATTCGAATATATATTTATGGGTGGCATGAGAGAACTTTCATAATGAAGGACATGAGTTGCTCAAAACATAAACACTACACTGATTCAGATGGAATGCGAAGGACAAGAGATCGTAAGTACTGCCAGAACACTTTCATGTCAACCTCCGTAAGACCGGTGATATCGCCTCCTCACAATAATGCTACAATCTGAGCAAGGACCCATATGCCACAGTTGACGGCATTTGTCTGGAATGGCGTGCACTGAGTGAACATCTGTGTCATAGTAGTACTAATCATATACGGTGTTTCATTACTCACTGTTGCTGGAACAGCCAACCATTCACCATCAAGCTTGTGCGGAACACTACATTTTGCAGACGCGATGCTTGTGAGACGGGTGATAAATTGCATGATATCCTAAAATGTGTAAGTGAGCCCCCCAAAAAATTAGTGAGATCATACCGTTACATCGCTCCTCCAAGGAGCCTGCTCAGCGAGACTGTCGAACAGTAGAATACGCCGTGAATCGAAATGTATACTGCAAACGACCCAATGCCCCCACAAAGAGGCTCGATGGATGGGGAGAATCCACACTGCTTTTTCCCAATACCTTGTTCTGCAGGTGTTGCACCAGAGATCTTCATTGAGAGCATTGTAACGGACCCGAGGGAGATTGTGTGTTGAGAAGACAGCAATCAGCGAAGCATGGTGACAAAAATGGGCCGAATAGAGAAGCACCATGCAGCCATTATCTGGGGAGCTTAGCATGTCGATGTCCTTGGGTTCAAAAATTAGCTGGCCAAAGCCGTCGCAGGCTGGGCAAACACGTGGTGCAATGGGTCCTGTGACCACTAACATATCATGCATGATGTCAAAGGGGTTGATCGTCAGATTCTGTGAAAGGAACGATCAGGCGGGAAGCAGCAAGTAACGTTGATGTCGTTTTACCTCAGCAGAGCTCCATTTCAAACTAGTGGTGGGTAAAATAACACTATCGTTTTCATCATAATCATCATCGTTATCACCGCCATCAAGTACAATATCTCCGAGTAGTACCTCCTCCAGGGCCTCTGCCGTTTCTTCACCATCGTCCAGAGGTTCAAACTCCTCGTCTTCCTCAGGGGTTGCTACAAGTGAGCTATTACAAATGAGAGGCTGCAACCAGCACAGCTCAACACTTGATGACGAGGGTCCGCTCGAAAGGTGGTCCGCGAGCCTGACAGCCTCTTGGGCGTGACTGTCATACCTGACTGCAGATGCCAGAGGAGTTGGCCATTGCGTCTGCAACTCAAGCACGGCCTCGCAACAGTGTTGTAAGATGAGGTGAAAGTGAGAATCTGCGAAAAATTGAGTTCTCGATTCGTGCCCGAAGGTGTTGTAAAGCTTACATTCTGGTAATCGCAATGCGAGTTCAACGGCAGTTAGTTCATATCCAAACCAACGACACATGTTGTCCGCTTCTATACCCAAACGACGCTGTTCTTCACAACATCGATCACGCTTAAGAAGCGCTCTAATACCGTCGCGAACGTGTGGGTCTTCAAGCCATGGTGGTATATTGCCTGCAGCCGGTGTGATCCATACATCCTCCAACAGCGTCTGGTCACTGCACAAGTCCACGAGCTTAGTAGGAAGGGGAGTAGGTAGTGGAATAGCATAATCTGGGTTGTATAGTTGCTCCAGTTGTTCACAGTACCTGTTGAACTTCCGTATAGTGGACATGAGTGCAGGTTGACGTTTAGCAATCGCTCAGCGAGTTTGTTGGTGAAGTTTGGTGCCTATGTAAAATCGGCGATCGAGGTCAAAGAATGTCAGAAAAAAAGGCACAGATCATGTACATACCAAGAGCCTTGTCTTTTCCGCTGACCATGCGATCAAGCTTATCCCACTCAAAGAAACTCCCGATGGCCCTCTTGTGAATGTTCATTTTGAGGTCATGGGCTAATAGGAGGATACGTACGAACTCGAGGTTGACACCCTCAAGCTCCAGAAACCTGTCTTGGACATTGAGTGATGAATAGAGGGCTTCTATTTTTTCTAGCATTCGATTGTGAGTTCACTCCATGCTATCCAGAGTCTCGAGCGCGAATACAGATTCATGGTCTTTTTCGATGGTGGTACACGTATTCTGAAGGGCGCGTTCAGATGCATCCAAGTCAGCTTGCAACACAAGCACGCTGTCTAACTCTTTCTTAAGTTGTGCAGGTGCATCTAGGATGATTGAGAGTAAGAACTCGAAAGGGAATGTATACTTACGGGCACGTATGGATAACTGTGCCACTCGTTGGTCCGACCACTGCGAGCGAAGATTTTTGGCTGAAACTTTGCAGCTATCCAAGACCTTCTGAGCAGCCTCTCCTTGATCGCGAATGCCTTTCTTGAGATGATGTCTGAGCCATACTCCAAGGTCTTGTTTCATTTCAGATCTGATGGCACCAGCTTGACGATCAAGCAGCCAGAGATGCCGCTGTCGCTGCCAGAGAGTCAGTTTACATAATTTCAATTTGGTGAGTTGTACCGAAGAAGAATGCTCGATACCAATAAGCTTGATGAAACGGGACCACAGCCTTTCTGTTCCCTCACCATCCGACAGACCAAGACCGTCGATGAGGCAGGGGTTGTATACCAACTGGCATGCCCGCTCATGGCCATACACATGCATGGCAGTGGTTGCGAGGCGAAGGCAGGGTGCGATTCCGTCAGTTAAAATATTGTACTACAAATAATTCAATAAGTAATGAAAACAAGAGACTCTTGCAATGTACCTGAGAAATGGATCGTTCGATTATACACCCAATGTTGTACAGGAGGATGACAGTTGCTTGTGGGGGAAGGAGAGAGAATAGGTGTTCAACGAGCGCGATACAATACTTTTGTTGCTTGCCCAGAGTGTCAATGTTAGCAAAGAACAATGGAATATCATGTCAGCATATCAACACCATGATGCCAGTGTCATCATAGCTTTCCATGGACATTTTCTGTTTCTTACCGTCCGCTGCTTCATATAATGACTCGCACTGATCAACCGCTTTATTGGGGACATGAACCTGGTGCTGTCGTGCTGGACGCCTGCGTGCTTTCTCAATCCGCTTGCCGACCGCGTCAACTTGGGTTTTGGGAATGAAATATGTTGACTGGTAGAATGTGGGGCAATCGCCGGCTGAGCGACGATGACGATGGTGAAAGTTGCCATCAGTAGCAATGTGAATATCAGCATCATTGGCAAGTGCACGTCCGAAGGAATTTCCACCGAAACAGGCAGGACATCGCTGCACAAGCAGCGAATCACACAACTGCCCTTGGGGGATCTGCGTGCCTGACTGTTCCTGAGAAGCTTCTTGTGGGGGATTGTCAGGAGAATTGGATGCTGGGATGTGATCGTGTGCAGCAACTCGTTCACGACACTCGGCGATGGTTGATTCGACACGTAGATCCAATTTGACTTTGAGTACATTGAACCATTGAACAGCATGTCTGAGACTATGCCGGAAGGGCTCGTGAATGGTGTGGCCCTGGTAGCATGTCAGTAAGGAACATGTTGACACGTGTGATCATACCTGTTTGTTCATCATCCGATAGCCTCAGTGGAGATAATGGATATTGAGAGCGGCGGCCAATGCATTGATGGCATCACATGAGCGCTCGAATAGCGCTTGATAGAACACAAGAAGTTCCACCGAGACCACTATCCGAGGCTGTGAAGGAGCTGTGGGGAACAAACCGTGATATAAGAGGACCTGAGGAAGTGTCGCACAACTGCAAGATTGGACTGTAATAGTTGAAAAGTCTGGTGAACATTAGAGCATGGTCAGACTTCAAACAATAAAGATGAACTTACGATCATGAAAAAGAGCGAGGAGATCTGTTCCTTTGATCTTGCAGCCCCCAGCCCAGCAATGAGAGATAGTGGTGGTGACTGAAGGGGCTGGTTTTCCGAGAGCGTTCCCTAAGTAGTTGAGATACGGTACAACCAGCATGGGTATAGTTTCCTTCCACTTTGCGAATTGATTCATTGTCACGTTGCGGTTTGATGTAGTATGGCAGGTTGCAAGAGTTGTAGATTGGAGGCCAGCGCTGTCAATGGGCTGAGTCTCATCTTGAAGATCGCACTCAAACGGCTCGTATTCCAAGGGTGCATCATTGGCAGGTGGTAAGCTGTTTGCTGAGTGTTGTGGCATAGATGGATTGGACAGAGATTGGGCGGCTCATTGATTCAGCAACTTGTCGAGTTCAGCAAGGAGACGTTGACACTTCAGGTCTTGACCTGGGATTGAGACATAAGTTTGAGTCTTCTTCAGGTTTCGAACCTTGTGTGGTGAACTGAAGTGCTGACCAAGGCCCTTGTTGGTGCTGGGCAATGCAGAATGATTCCCCCGGGTTGGAGGCATGGTGGAGAGGGGAGCGTGGACTGACCGCGGTGGGCTGAGGGTTTTAACAGGTGAACCACTCGGATAGCGCATGTGCAGTGCCTGGAAGGCGGTTGCCAAACATTTTCATTACACTAAACTATATTATGTAATGATCGGGAGATGCCACGGTGGATGGACCGACCTCTGGGGCCTATTACCTCACTACAAGAAACCCCCCCTCTAAGGTCTCTAATACATCCGAGATGTAGTGCCTGAGGTGGCATAAAGGGTGGATGGCAACTCTGTTGATGTATTTAGTTGCCACTGTTGTTGTTGTTGTTGTTGCATCGTTGTGGTCATCATCTTGTGTTGGCATTGTTTTGTCGTTGAGGTGCGTGCGTGCATGTACAATAGAATCGCCTTCGTTGTCGTCGTTGACAAGATAGAAACAAAACAAAATAAAGACGAAATAAGTGGAAGGCAAAAAAAAAAGATGCGAGAAGGAACCAGGAAGAACATCTTGCGAGCAACAGACACAGTCAGTAGGAGCAGAGGAAATGAAAATGTTGGAACTGAAGTCCAGGAGAGGCATCCAATGAACAACGGATGTGGACCAAATGGACTTCCAGAGTGGTCCCTTTGGATCATGCCCCCATCTCGTTTGCACTGTTGAAGAGTCTGAGTGTTAGGGAGGGCTAGAAATGGACTTTGGTGGTGAAATTTTGAGAGGGATGGTCTTACAGACCAATTTTCCTTGTACGGGGAAATTGGTCTGTAAGACTATCTGAGTTTAAAAAATGTGCTGCCAAGGGTGGGCCATAGAGCTACGCATGATCATCGGGCTCAGAGTACTCAACACAGGTACCACATCGTCACACACTCCTAATGCACTACCTTACTGCAAGGCAGCGAGATAGGGCATTCAAGTCGGGAATTCTCTTGGGTATCGCCAGTCGACACAATGGGGATCTTACCCAAATATCAGGTGTGCGTTTTCGGGGTCTGTTGAATGCCAACATATATTGGCAGAGTCTACACTACTGGAACATACCTGAGACTGAGCTTGCAGTTAGAATGTAGTGGTTCAAGTATAAGATCAATTAGAACTCAGACTAGCTGAGTCTGAAGTGTAAATACACAAAGTGTGTGAACTACTCTCCTAATACGGTAACATACTGAGTATAATGTTCAACACTCCCCCTTATCTAGTATACAGTAGTAAACTAAGATATAAGTAGGTAAAATCAATCGCGCAATCAAGGTTGAAAGGTGAGGTTATTGAACTCCAAACCAAGTTGGGATCTGAATTTCTCGAACTTGACATGTCCAAGGTTCTTAGTGAACATATCCGCTGGATTGTCATCTCCTGGGATATAAAACAGTTCAACCTGTTTGAAAGTCATCACAGCATCACGTACATAGTGGTACTTGATGAGGATGTGTTTGGATCTCTTTTCGGTAACAGGATTTTCAGCTATAAATAGTGATGC
This sequence comes from Boletus holoroseus, assembly GCA_038093245.1. Classification (NCBI taxonomy): domain Eukaryota; kingdom Fungi; phylum Basidiomycota; class Agaricomycetes; order Boletales; family Boletaceae; genus Boletus; species Boletus holoroseus. Next base: position 9,434 of record JBBPRU010000406.1, read on the forward strand.
TTGATTGTCACCGCAGACAGGAATGGGATTTAGTTTGTACCCAAGTTCCTCAAGCATTTGCTTGATCCATACAACTTGGTGAGAACAATCGCTCAAAGCCATGTATTCTGCTTCAGTGGAAGACAAAGCAGTTGTCTTTTGTAAATGTGAATTCCAGAGGAAAACACCATTCGCTAATTTCAGGTAGAAACCTGTTTGCAAGTGACTGGTTATTTTATCTTGACCCCAGTCAGAGTCAGTGCAAGCAAGTAAACCCTTGCCGCTTTCACCATCATAGACTAGTGTGTAATCTGAAGTGCCAAGTAGACATCGGCAGATGTAAAGAGCCTTCTCGAGGTGCTCCTGTGACAGATTTGCAGATTGGCGGGCCATTTGGGTGACAGCGTAAGTAATGTCAGGCCTAGTACCAATCATAAGGTATAGTAAAGAACCAATGACGGTCTGGAATCGTGTTTGCAGTTCCAGATTTACTGGGTTCTCATTCTTCTCTGGGTAGTATCCCTGAGGAAGAGGTGTACAAGCTGGCTTAGTGTTGATCATTCTGCAGCGCTCAAGTACTTTTTCGAGATAATTCCACTGATCTATTATAATGCGGCGACCTTCTCATTTAATGTTCATTCGGAGGAATTCTTTAGGTTCCCCGAGATCTCGACATTCCCACTTTTTCATAAAAGCAGCCTTGAGTTTGGTGACAAGGCTCTTTGAGGGTCCGCAGAATAATGCATCATCAACATAGATTATAG
>JBBPRU010000407.1:0-10158 GCA_038093245.1 Boletus holoroseus
AGTGTTTCGCGAATGCATGCCATAGTGTATTCCTTTTGTGGACTGTCAGTATGTGCTGATTTAGCGATGGAAAAGAACTGACAAGCTTGTCCATGTATTCTTTATGGTTCTGTTTGTATTTTGGTTCGCAATTCGTTTATGAAGTAGGTGGCAAAAGCTTACCGTCGTTAATTGTGTGAAAGGTACATCCGCGAGCCATACGCGAGCGACCTCTTCGTAGAGTTTCTGCTGACAGTCTGGGTAAAGGGCCAACAACACAAATGTGAAGCAGAGAGTATGAGAGGAGGTCTCTGCGCCGGACATCAGCTTCTGGCTGAGATAAGCATCTCAAGACACGTCAACCAACCATGTCCAGCAAGAAGGAAAGCCTATGAGCAGAGAGATGACTGAGCAGCGAAAAATGACTACCAACTGCATACTCACAAATATATTAGAGAGGAGTTCTCCTTCAGTCAGCTTCTTCGAGTCCCCGCCCTGGTTCATGTTGGCCTCGACGAGGTTTCGTAACAATGCTGCGCCTGAAGCCCCGGGTTCACCAGACACTATTTCGGCACGAGCAGAAGCAACGAGATCAAGCATGTGGATTCGTAAATCGTCAAACGCAAGTTGAGTCAACAGTGCGCGGGAGGAAAGATAAGGCACTTTGATCAGCGACGAAAGCTGGTAAAACCATCCCGGGGCTAAAGCTCTGAAAATAACATTGTTGACGGAACTCATAACCGCGGATTGAAAGGTAAGCTTGCAACCGGGAGGCGGCTCCATCGTCGATTCAGCGATCCAACTCACTCGTCTACCGAAACCTGCGGTAGTGATTACAAGAAGTGTTACCTGAAAGCAATTTGAACTCGGCTACACAGATATTAGATTGTATTTTGTACCTTGGTCATGGATGGCAACATATCCAAAGTGACATCAGAACCTGCAGCGTCAAGTTCTTCAAACCATTCGTTTACCACACGGAGGCCTTCTGACCAGACCAGTGCAATGTTTGCCTTGAAGTGCCCAAGTTAGACAAATGATAATAAATTGGACAAGTGAAAGATAGCTTGCCTCGTTGAAGGCAGACATGGCGATTGAGCGATGGCGCTTCCAGTCGGACCCTTCCATACTAACAAGGTTTCCCCCATATATATTGAGGATCTCGTACTGAACAACATCCTTTTGGAAAGTGTGTCGATCTGAGGCAACAATCTTCAATGCTTCGGGGTCTGCGAGCCAAAAGAACTGTTGGGCTGCTGAAAGCAAGACAGAAGCGAGGGACGTGGCTCCGAATTTCTTATATGCTAAAGGTCTAGTCGTTTCAAACAACACGGAGAAAAGAGAAAAGGGTATACTCGAGAATTTCCCAGCGTAGTATCCAACCATGCCAGATCTAGGGAATGTGGTACCTAGCACAAGAGTTACAGCACCTTCCGGGGCCAGCCATAGCGTTGCGCGGCTTGGATAATCCCTACGATGGAAGTTAGCCTTTGCCTCTGGGCACAAGCATGGAAACAACGGTGCAGACACCGGCAGCAGACGTACTTTATCTTTGCAAAGGCTGTCCACACCAACGATGCTTTGGCCACGGCGAGCTTGAGAAGTACCAGAGCAATGCCGGATACAAACAAGGGGTAAAACGCGGACGAGGAGACTGGTACCATGCTGCGTTGAGCAGAGCGCCGAGCCGAGTGCTGGAAGCTATAGTAGAGAAATGGAGAGGCTATTTAATTTGAAGGGGCCGACACGTCATATCCGCAGGAATGGCTTACCGACGGAACGATGACGAGGTGCCTGTATCACTTGAACCCAGCTGTTGTGACGACTGCCAGGGCCACCCAATGCTCAATCTTAGATTTACATGAACATTGAAGTTAACACTGGGCAGTGTCTAAGAGTCCCGCATCAGGCCACCAACCCAATAAACTTGATGCGAGGTACTGTCGGAGTCACAAAATGTCACAGATAGGCTGAGCTCGTTTCCTGTTCTTTGTGTCATGGCCATTCGAAGCTTCGTGCACCTAACTACGTGCCGACAAGATTGTCCCCGGGAAGGAGTGCAGTGTCTTTCCCAATGCTCTCCCATCGTGGGACACGCTAAGCCAGTGTCCAGGTGTCCCAGAACATGGCCGCCGTCATCTCGGAAGCGTGCGCAGTCACTAGTTGCCAAGGCCGGACACCGTAAAATTCGCGTATTGACATGCCAAGATGGGCCGACGGGCATAGTATCCTGCAGAGGGGTACCCAACTGCGACTATCTCGCTATACGCGATTATATGCACGCTGATATCTCTGTTGCGGTCGGGTGACGACTGTACTTGGACATAACTTCGTGCGCTACTAGTATTTAGTTATGCAACTAGTGTTCCGGGAATTTGGACAGGGTTAATTCACACGGGTTAATTCACGTGGGTGGATTTGGGATGATCCACCGTGAATTTGGACCACCGTCAAAAGGGCTGACACTGAATTTGGGTGAATCTGGGGTGAATTTGACGATGCGTCGACCCAAGTCTCCAGCCAGAGTGATTTCCTTTTTTCGACAATATTCCTCTCCGGGTTTCACACTCAGCACTCCACTCGCTAATCTGCCAGATACTCTACCTCTCCCTGAGCCTGGACTCGCGAGCTGCGTGAAAGTGCGCCAGTAGTGAAGGCCCATCATTGTGCAAAGCACAGGAAACCTATTTGTGACATTTTGTGACTCCGACAGGGCCTCACTGATCAAGTTTATTGGGTTACTTCAACGTTCATGTAGATTGAACGTGGGGTGCGTCATAACAGCTGGGTTCAGGTGATACAGGAAAGCCATTCCTGCGGATATGACGTGTCGGTCCCCTCAAATTAAATAGCATCTCCATTTCTCTCAGGCTACTTCCAGCACTTGGCTCGGCGCCCTCAAATATCGAACAGTGAAGCCGCAGCATGTGAGTGTGCCAGTATCATTATACGTACGTTCTGTCACACATCTTTGACAGGCACTGCCAGGCATGACATGTACAATAATGGTATTTCGAACCGGCCCGAAGGACACAAAGCCTCTGACAGGACGCGGCCGGTGGGTGGACGAGCGGGCTGTACCCATGGAGGCTATTGGATCTTGCTTGCTGTCACTATTAACATCTCCGTGTACTTGGGAGCGCACCATTAGAGGCCCCGAGTCCAATCTCGAGACGCAGTTGGCATTGTCGCCTCAGTGGTGCAGTGCACTTCACCTCATTTCCACCCAGAATGTCGACACAAAAACAAACAGAAAAGTTACAAAGGACCGCCAATCCGTAAGCTAATGCTCAATGCGTGTCCTTTTATTCCGGCCTGTACGATGTTCAAATCTGAGCTGGTAAGTTCATTCGTTCGTCGACGGTCCTAACTAAAACGCGGTCGCGTTCCGAACGTGTCCAACTGGACCAAGTATATAACAATTTCACCCCCGTGTGCGCTCTCTCTATACTAATCCGTCATGTTTTTGCCTACCTTTCTTGCCCTCTCCTCCAGCGTGCTTCTGGCAAGCCACGCATCCGTTCTTTTCAATGACGACCCTACGACCACGACCACGACCACGACCACCTTCAATGGCTTTTCATTCGCAGCGCAAGCGACGCCTAATGCTAACAAGGGGTCGTCCGATAACCATACGTTGCTCAACGAGGGCAACATGGAGGTACGTCGTCCTCCCCTCCCTAGCCCCAGCACACTGTCATCCTCTGCCCACAAAGTACACCGGAAAGGTGACCGTCGGTGGCCACGGTAACCAACCCCACTTCTCCAGTGATACACTGTAACTCAGCTCATGTTCCTTTCCAGACTTTACCCTCCTCATCGACACCGGCTCGAGCGATCTCTGGGTCTCCAGCGGCCAAAAGCTCAAGCTCAACAGCACGACCAACACCACCGTGAACCTCACCTACGGCATCGGTTCCGCATATGGCAACATCGCTTACGCTCCTGTGTCGTTTGGCGGGTACGACATCGATAACCAAGCCTTTCTCAGCGCCTCCAAGACATCCGACCAAGTCGCCGAAGGCATCCTCGGACTCGGATTCGACGGCCTCTCCAGCCTCGAACGCACGACGAAGAACACGTCCACCCGATCCGTCATGGCCAACATGTTCGTCCAACACCCCTCCACGCCACACCTAATCGGTCTGGCGCTCGAACGGTCCGACGACGGTGAGGAAACCGCAGGCGGGTACTTTACCATCGGCGAATACGACCCCCAATTCAGCAACATCACGTACACGCCCAAGATCCCCGTCACACCGACGTCGACGTCCCGCTGGACGGTCGCGATGGACGCGATGACGATCAACGGGAAACACTTTGGCCTCAATTCGGTCGTCCAGGGAACCAAAAAGGGTCAGGCGATCGCGCTCATCGACAGTGGGACCAGTTTGGCGTATATCCCGGCCGACGCGGTGGATGCGATCTATAGCCAGTTCAACGGTTCGGTGCACGTCAAGACGAGCGATCAAGACGCGTGGTTCGTACCCTGTCTGGCACAGGTCAACCTCTCGTTCACGTTTGCGTGCGTGCACCGTTCGTTCTCTTTGTTGTTCTCATGAACCCAATCTCGCGCGCGGGTAGGAACGTCGCGTACCCGATCAACCCGATGGAATTGAGTTCCCCAGTAAGAGTCACTAGGCAAAACGATCAATATACCGTCTGCATCAACGCGTTTCGTCCACCGCTCGACAGCAAAGAACGCGACTTTGACTATTTGCTCGGAGACATTTTCATGCGCAACGTCTACTCTGTGTACGTCCCTTGCCCGTTCGCTTCCTCGTTCATTTACCACCACACCTCCATACCTTGCGTAGGTTCAACTTTGGAAACGTTTCAACGTCCTCGTCCTCGTCGAACGGGAATAAGAAAAATACCAACACCGCCGCCGCTGCCGACGTCAACGGTGCCTCCATCCAGCTCCTCTCGCGCACCAACCGCGATCAAGTCTATGCCAACTTTCAAAATCAGCGCAAATCTTCTCTCAAGACGTATCCCCCGTTGTTCGACTTGACAAAGCTTCACACGGACGGAACGACCGAGGGTGGGGGGCGGCTGGAACCGCCCTCGGAGGATTAGAGGTATAGAGGTAGTAGCTTGTGCCCGAGCTGCAGTCTGGTACTGCCCCGCGGGGGAGCCGATTTAAAAGGAGGGAAAAAAAAGTTGGCAGACGTCGACGTGTCGCATGCATTTCAATATTCACGAGTAGGTGCTGTGCGCCAAATGGTAATACATGAATATACGTGATACATAGGCTCCGAAGACGGCCGGGCTATCAGAAGAACGGGACACAAACTACGATCCACCGTGCGAAGTACCACAAACAAAAGAACGACGGATTCGAGTCAGATTATGGATGTTCATTCGAAACTACGGAGTGAGAGATATATGGGCCATAGCTACTACTAACTGATAAACGACAAAAGATACACTGTCATGGAAACTGCTATATTTGACAAGAGGAGACGAGAAAAACAAAAGAAAAAGAAATCCGGGGGTGTCGCAGGGCAGGCAGGTAGTGGAAAGGAAAAAAAAAGCGGGGACGGTGGATGATATGCAAAACATATGAAACGATGACCAACTACTTCTATCTCGATTTGATATCCCTCCCGAACCAAAAACTGTGCGCGAAATCGAGACCGAAAGCAACTCGCAAAACCAAGATGTGAAAGAAGAAGGGAGAAAGAAAGAGAGAAAGAGACGGAGGAGAGAAGGGGGTGCTCGGGGAACAAAAGGGCGGCTGAACAAGGGAACAGGGGTGGCAATCATGAACGTGCCTGGTACGTGATGAAATCCGTGTCGTCACTTCCACCGAACGTCGACTGGCGGCTTTCGAAGCTTGTTACGCGCGACGTCATCCTCAGGGCCCGCAACGCCTCATCTACATCGCCAGCTGGCTCCTCATCCCCTTCATCATCCGTATGTCGGCCCCCCCGCCCCATGTCAGCCTCGTCCTCACGCTGACTGAGACTCTGAGATTCGGGTGAAGGAGTCGCTCCAATGTATGCCTGCAGAATCGACATGTAGCCAATTCGTCCGCCGGGTCGCGCGCTTGGCGGAAGCGGGAAATCAGAGAGCGTCGACATTTGCGATACATCGGATGTCGTCAAATAGCTCGATCGAACGGCATCCGCTGGAGACAACCCATACCGTCTCGTCACAGCACTCAGAGAGGCGCTCTCATCTTCCTCGTCCTGATCCTCCTGAATAGAGAGGTGGGTCGACACGCGAATAGGAGATTGAATGGGGGAGGGTGCGGTGGCGGCTTCAAACCGACCATGCTTGACAGGATATCCTGTGATTGTGCATAACACATCAGCAAAGCTCCCCAATCCGGATAAATCATGCATCCTTACCAAACGTGTCATTCTCGCTGTCTTCCAACGGACTCTCCAAAACGGATGCTGTGTAAGACGAATTGACGTCTTCTGGGATAACCATGACAGGCTGTGCAGTGGATTCACTCCCCTTTTCAACGGGCACGTGCATTTGCGAAGACGATTCCATAGGTGGAGGGGAAGGTGACGACCGCACCACATCCATGAACACAAACTTGGTCCCACTTTCGTTCGGGCGGTAGTCTTGTAATTCACTCTGGAGAGGTGTCGGATCGGAGGGCGTCCGAGACGGGTCTCGCCGGCCATGGACCCCCTCACTCAGTTTGCGAACAAGGTAAGTGAGCGGGCTGCTGGGTGCGGGGCTGCGAACGTCAGTCGGCATCTGGTTAACGGTCACAGTTGGTTCCTGGTGCTGATCTTTCGAAGTAGGGTGGGGCTTGTAAAAGAGGTCCTGGAATTCATCAAGATCGTCGGGGTTGTCGAGCGCAGACATGACCATCTGAATGGTCGAATTGGTCAAGGACGGGGGACTGTCCACCGCCAATGAAGACATATCCGGTTCCTCGGGTTGCAGCACAACAATTTCGGGCGTAGGGGGCTGTTCTTCAGGAGGCAAGAATTTGGCCGCAAGCGACGACGTATTTTCCACGTTAACTTGCTTGGCTACCGGGACCTTCTCTGGCCGCGAATGGGAGGCATACACAAGCGCCTCGCCAACACCATACTGTTCAAAGTCGGCATGACTGAGGGATAGATGCGGATAGAATGTGCGTTCTGTGACCAGTGCTGTGCCCCCTCGGCCTACTGTTACCTTCAACGCACCTTCACTGCCCCTGTTGCCCATTCGTTCAGGCTGCGCCGACGCGGACCGGTATGGATGTGCGATAGGAGCTATTGGCGGATGGATGGCCGCACGTGGGGGTAACCGATGCCTCAGGCTGACATCGCTTGCGACGCCAAGCCGAGGTAGGTTTGAATCAACCGCCGATGGATGCGGGCCCGCATACTCAGAGGACTTGTGCGTATACTTTGACGACCAGCGGCTCTCCTGGTCACCTTCCCGATGTCGAGGTCCGGACACGTAAGGATGACCTGGCACCTTGAGGTCGAAACAACCCTCTAAAGGTGTTGGTGAAGTGATTGCAATGCCGACTTCACCACCCGGAATACCCTGGAATGAAGAGACCTTGACCACGTCTGATACTCCCTCAACATTGGTGGAATCGCCTCTGTGAGCTGTACCCTGCACGTCGACTCTCGAGGATGATGGTACTTTTTCGTCCGCGGGGGCACTGTAAGACTCGTCTTGACGAATTCCGCAGAAGACACCCGCTTTCAAGAACGCTGGTTTGCTCCGAGATCCATTCCGAGAGTGACCACGTGGTAGAAGATTGCGAGATGATTTGGAAGAATTAGAAGTGGTTAGAGAATGTGAATGTGAATGAGAGTATGCACGTGAGTGGGAAGTGTGAGAGTAAGAACACGCTGATTGAGAATGCGAGTGTGAATATGCTTTAGAATGGGATGAAGAATTGCTTGGTTTGGTGACATGTACGGTTGGCATGGTGCTTTGGCTTCCGAGTAGCGTACGGGCAGCAAGAAATTCGAGATTAAATTGAGCTTTGCTACTTTCTGGAGTATGGTGACCATGAGCGTGCCTCGCGCCGAGAGACTTGGAACGTGCGCGCGAGAACGAACGGGTGTGTTTGTTTCCAAGGGATTTGGAAGCCTGCTGTTTCCACTGAGCTCGTTGTTGCTCAAACGCCTCCCCCTCATCGATAATCCTGCAGCGTTCCGACTTTAGTTTAGAAGAATAAGACACAACAGGAGCAGGAGACTTACTTTTCTAACGAGAGAGGTGGCTCCGGTAGAGGGAGCTCGGTATCACTACCCAGACCCTGGTCAGCGGCTGGTATGGGTTCGTCCACAAGTGTTTCCAATGCAGGTTCGAAACCAGCATGCGGGGTGGCAGACGTAGATGGTTGGCCAGGTAGATCCACTGCGGACCGTGATCTCGTGAGGGTCGGATGTATGGGCCTGACATTCGAAGTGACAGACGTGACAGACACTGCACGGGTGCGCGAAGCCGGCACAGAGGGAAAGATAGCTCCCAAGTTCCTATTTGGCTCACCTTCGACAGGTTTAGTCACAGGATCGGGAATATTCCTCCCGGCAGCCGTATGTGGATGTGGTGCCTGCTTGACCTTGAAACGAGGAGAGGGAGAAAGCAGAGCATCCCACCAGGTTTCAGCCGATAACCAACGCTCCGGCCCCTTTGACCTTGGAGGTTTCTTTTTAATAACTGACCTAGGACGTGCTGGCGCTGCTCCGGAGGCCAAGTTTGGGGTGGACATGGACATCTTGAGCTGGGGCTGTAACAGGCCAGGCTGGCTCTGGGAAGTTGCGCGTGGGCGCAGTTTTCCACCGTGCGCAAGCCCCGTGTTGATATCAGAGCGAGAACCGTGGAGGTGTTGGAAAGGTTGAGAGCTAGCATGACGCAAAGGCGGGACTATACCGATGGTTTTAGAATACGCATTCGAAGAAAGAGGAGTGGAATATGCATAAGGATGGTGAATGTGGGTATGGGACGGACGAGAGTCAACTGGAGAAGAAAGTTGCGAGTCCAAATCCGGGTTTCCAACGAGATCCTGTTGTCGCGAAGAGAGCCGCTTAGAGGGGGAGATGTTTGTTGGGTCTGGGCGGGGAGAGGCGGGGTGGGAAGGGATAGGAGTCAAGGAAGTGCAGTAGGAATAATAATACTCCTCCTCCTCGGTCTGAAGTGGAGAGGGAATGGAAGACGGGTTGATAAGGTGTACTTGTGTTTGACCACTGTCAGAGACCCATCTGCCGGAGACAGAGTGGGGAGGGACGAGAAGGTCTTGTTGGAGTTGTGGAATGTGGACGATGGGATGTCCGTGAGTGGGCTTTCTTTTGGAGCTGAAAGCAAAGAAAGTGGTGCAACTAGATCGCTTTGAACGACTTGGAGGACCAAGAGAGCGAAGTGCTGGGGCGGGTGATTCACCTATGCCGCCGTTAGGTATGGAGAGAGACGGGGGCAGGGAATCGGATGGCGCAGTATTCGCGCGTGCGCGCGAAAAGTCCGGAGTGTGAATGCGAAAGTCAGGATCAGTGGCTCGACAGAGAGGTAAAGGGTTGCCTCTGAAGGGATCGAACTCTGGCTCGCCGAGACGGCCATGAGGGAGGAGCTTGGCGGGGTGGTGGGGGCCTTCTGCGCGTTTTTCTCGATTGCGGGGACGAGAGGGAGAGTCAGGGCTATGATTTGAACCGAATCCGAGACGAGCGGGCAAGAGGCAGGACAGCACACTGGAGGTCTTGAGGACCATCAAAGTCGGTTGTGAGCGGGGACGGTGTCGCGTCGGAGGGAGGCGGGGAAGAGAAAAAGGGCGGGGCGAGAACGCGAGAAGAGAAGGCGAAGTGAGTCGGGGTGGCGCACTGACATGCAGAGTTCAATTTTGCAGGGAGGTCAGAGTGGATGAGGGAGGTCAAAGAGCGGAATGGGTCATGGGCGAGAAACGGGCTACCCTCACCGTCTCACACAGCGGCGGGGATAGATGTTTCGAGAGTGTACCCTCTGGAAAACTAACACTGCTGACATCATTTCTCACGGAACTCTTGCTCCCGGATGTCGGTCCAATCTCTGCCGCACCCACCAAAGACCGATGTCACAGTGTCATTTGCTGCCGATACCAGTGCGGTATGTACCAGCTCTTGCTCGACGAACACGGTGGTATCAAGATCAGGCCGGTGTTGAAGCTGTGGCACATCCATTCCATCAGTTGGTTCTGTTCCGTCGCATGATGGAGAAGAGCAGCCAGCGGTG
>JBBPRU010000408.1:0-10144 GCA_038093245.1 Boletus holoroseus
GCCTCTGTTGTTGAAGCTACCTTGAGATAGGGATTTTAAATTCCCTAAGCTCTCCCCTTTCTACCTAACCTTCAGATTTGTGACTCTGTAGCTCAAATGGACTGGTTTGCTGATGTTGTTGGATGCAAGCTTCAAGGTGCTGAAGATGTGAAGATTCATTGTAATAGCAGGTGGCAAAACTGTCTACTGTGACTTCATTTGAAAGTACCGACCATCCCGGACGTGATTGAGCCTGGCACACAGAGAGATACTGATATGCATGAGAAAGGCAATGGAAGCTTGTTGTCTTGCACAGCAGCAGTCTTTCCAGGAGAGCTATCAGAATCTCAGGGGAATAGTTGGCAAGCATGAGAATCTCCTTCAAAACTAGCTTGTCCAGTGCAACAAAAAGCTTGATCACAGTCAAGTACATGGTGGAGTGATCTTCTGGGCCTCCATGTAATTGACCACCAGTGATGGACTAATGCTCTGTTCAACCAATTGCTCGATGTCATAGAGCGTGATGTCAGCATCATATGCCTCCTCAAAAAAGGTCCCATTCAATGACAAGAAACCATCAATAGTGCCACAGCAATGATGGCTGGGATGGAAAGGTGTACTGAGGAGTTCGTGGCCAGAATTTGCAAGAGCACTGCGAATGTATTCACCACTGTCCAAGAGCCAGAGCTGCGTGTCTCTGATGAGTTCATCCCAGGAAGGATTCCAAAATGGAGATATGCAGGCGGTCAGCAGCTTCCATCTGGCGTCAAGGATGTCTCAAAGACAAGTGCATGTCTTCAGTGCCATTTCAGAGAGCCAGTCGGGGGTGGAAGTCCCAAGCTTGTTTAAACGTCGGAAGATTTTAGACGGCATCAAATGAAGCCAAGCACTGCAAAGCTGTGTATGGTCTGGATTCCCTGCAAGGGTACAAATGAAGAATAACATGAATTCCTTGTAGGAAGTGCTCCAAGGGGAGAACGGCCGACGGATGTCCGGATTGCGACCCTGATGGGGAGCCAAAGAGACAAACAACACGAATCACCCATGACTTCATCATGGACAAGCGGCCACTGACCAACATTGTCACGAACACGTTTCATGATGCGAGGAACGTCGGCAGTGCGACCAACACTTCATAGAATGCCAGTCAGCAGTGCAGTGATATATTGTGGCCGGGTGGGAAGAGGGGGAGGAAGATCCGAGTCAACAGCCTCAGGGTGGGAAAGGAAATTGGCGAGCTCGAACTGAAAGATCCCATCGTCAAACACTTCGTTTGGTATCTCGACGGCCGACCTAGGGTACGAGTACATCAGGGATCCCGCGGTCTTGTTCACAGCATCCTCGCTCGGGGACACCTCAAATGGCTCGAACAGCGTACGGCTTTCCTGCTTCGTGAGGATAACCGCAGCATTTTGACGTCGGATGAAAACCCCAAGTATATCTATGGATTGTCAGCTCGGATCTACTGAGAGAACCTGCGAGCGTACCTCCTGTTCCCATTCCGCGTAGCTGGAAGATGACCTGGTCTCTGTCCAGGTGTTCAGAAGGCCGTCAATGGACGGAGCCTCGAGGCTTGCAAGTTGTCTAGCATCTTTGTGATGCGATGCCACTGACACTCACTGGCAGAGGTTGCGTTGACATGTACGCTATAAGCATGTACAGCAGCGCAAACTGCACAGGCAAGTGAAAGATCGTTTTCTGGGGTATAGTCTTTGTATTCGGGGAGCAAGAGAGGAAAAAAAACGTGGGTAACAACATAATCATACGATATAGGAGTATGGTCGAATGCCGGTGAGCTCGTCGTTTCAAAACCGAGGCCCTCAACAACAGGGGGCGCGGTCGACATGGTGGTATTCGGGAGGGAACTGGATGTGAGGATGCCACGGCGTGTGGCTTGGACAATTATTACTCCTAATTACACGAAGTTCATACCAAGATTAAACGAAGTTCTAGTCTATGCCAGCGCCCTAATCTTCTTCCGCATTTCTTCCGTCCGACCACTACCGCGTCCTTCTGCGCGCCCGAACACCACGACCTTCCCTGATTCTCCGGCACGGCCAGCTCTCCCGGCGCGATGTAGGAAATCGATCATGTTCCGCGGCTCGTCCACAATAAAAACATGTTTGATCTCAGGGCTAAAGTCGAGGCCTCGCGAGAGAAGTGAGGTCGTGACAAGAACGTGCGGGGTGATCGCAGGATTCGAAAGGCCAGCTTTCGGAACCGGAGGCTTCGATGGTCGAGAACTTGACGTCACATGGGAACTACTCGACTTCAAAAACCCATCCAAGTGGTGATTGTTTCCCCTCTTGCGAGCATCCGCGTCCCCAGTTAGCTCGACACAAGTCACACCACGAGTACCAAGGAATGCCGTGAGTTGCTTTACTTTGCTTTTCTTGTTACAGAATACGATAACTTTGGAAAGCTTGACTGGACTGCCAGGCGGGAGGGCATTCTTGGCATGCGTGAGAGCATCTTCAGCCCATACGCGCCGAATGCGGCGTTCAATATCTGCATCCTTGTTCCCACCCGTCCACTTAGCATGCTCTATTCGTAGAGCGCTAGGTAGGTGGTGTAGTTTCGGGGACGCGAGGCGGATTAGTGCGGGATGGTGGGTAGACAGATAATTACTGAGGGAATTTGGAATGGTAGCACTGGTGAACACGAGATGGAATGGATATGATATTGGTTGTGGGGAATCAGGAGTCCGCCGTGTCTCGTTGAGTGAAACGAGGGAAGCAGGATGAACAGGAACAGGCTGTCCCTTTGCCGCAGCAATGTCAGCTAATAACTGGCGTGTTGACGCCTCGAAGTCAGGGTCTAGGCGCCCAATAATTCAGTTAGAACGCGCAGCGAGGGGGATATCAAACATACCAAACAGAACGTCTGCTTCATCAATGATGACCCATTCTACGTTTTCCAGGCCGATTTCGGGCTCGTCTACCCAGAACTTCCGCACTGAAGCGGCGAGTTTTTGTGCAGAAGCAAGGTCTTCGGTCTTCTTCGATCCAACCCTTAGTGCTTTTTCGTGCGCTCTTTGTTCCCAATTCCACCCTTTACCTTTCTCGAGCTCCAAGAGTTTCATGGGGGTTCCAACAAGTATATCGACTTCATGGGACAAGCGGCCTCCGCTACCAACCGTCACGTCACTGGTGTCGCTGTTACCGAAAACACTATCCATCGTCATCTTCATCTTTGAAGCAGTTCCATTGTTCTTGGTAGTGCTTGGTGTGTTCGCTCGAGAGGCAGACAATATGTGGAGCTTGATGACGTGCGAGAGCTTTTTCGCAAACCCAGCTAGTTGTCGCGACAATTCGTGAGTTGGTGCCAGTATCAAAGCGCGGGGGTTAATGGGTCGTAGTGATGATCTGCGAAGAGAGCTAGAACGTTCGAGCTCGGTGCGTTTCAAATCCTGCAGGAGTGGTAAAAGGTACGCCATCGACTTGCCGGATCCCGTCTCACTCGCAAGGAGGTACTCCCTCCATTTCGACTCTGCTTCCGGCTCTTTCATCAGATATTTCATCGAAAGCGCCTGGATTGCGGTTGGCGTGGCATTATGACCTAGGGCCTCCCTGACACTCTGCAATAGACCCGGAAGTAGTGGGGGTGATGTGAAGCTGCTTGGAAGAGCTTTTGAGAGGGATGGCGTAGAAAGGTCGAACTGCTCTTCTAACGGATTCGAGCGCTGCGAAACCAGTTGCTTCGGCCGTTTACCACTATGGGGAACAAGATCTCGCGTGAAAGACCGACGCGATGGAGATGCGACATGCAACGACCCGAGCTTCTCGGCTCTGCCTGTGGGTTGCAATGACTGTGCGAGGCGGCTTTTCGATGAAGGAGCTATACCCATCCATATGAATATCAGAATGCATAGTCGACTTCAAGAGTCAGGTCAAGATGCTCACCAGTTTTCGCGCAGTTCTTCCTCGTTATTCTCCTACCTCCAACCAATAACACAGATGATGTATGAATACAACGCGATGGAAAACACGTTCCCGAAGGAACAAGCGCTGTCCGGAAGGGGGTGGAGGCCATCATGAAATCAAGTTCCAGTCCTGCTCGACTGAAAATACGATTGGTCGTAGTAGATTTTCCAACTCCGCGCATCCTTCTACCTTCCTAATGGAGATGAAGTAATTTCACGAGATAATCACGTGGCAACACGCCTGCCCCACACAACAACTTAAGTCTGTTGTCAACCCATCGTTACTTATGAAGAACAGTTCCTCAAGCTTGACGAATGTGGGACATGCGAGTTCAGGTCGCTGTCGAACATATTCTCACAACAGTTTCCGCCTTTTGACGAAGTTGACAGTCTGCACGCCATACGAGTCGGTTTGCATGGAGAAAAGCAAAGGCTTGCTCAGGACAAGTAGAAGATGGTAGTGGATTGCAGTCCCGAATTTCTATGGGACAGGTCACAGTAAGAGCTAAAGTTTGGAAGGATCACTGCAACTGATATTCCAAGCATTATTCCATCACGCTGGTATGTGCCAGTGCCAGTGCCAGTGTACCACCGATTCGCTCACCCAAGTGGATAACGACCGTCGCGATCATAGTGTTTCCCTCTTATCGATGACTCCATATAACAGCCCGCAGCCGTTCCGTGCTGCCGTAGTACTTCCTCGAGGCAGAAAGCTTGGAGCTGTCTAGCCTGCAGTTGGCCTCTTGGTAAGTTGGACAATGTCGCATGCGGTGTTCACGTCGCTATTCAATCGATGAGCAGAGCTTGAGTTGGTCCTTGAGCTTCAATTGATCCTCCCCCGCAACTCTAAGGATAGGGAGGGTACAGTCTGCAGGAATGATCGAAAACAAGTTTGCGCGCAAAACCCGAATCCAGGGTGACCGTCTACTGTCTTTGTGCAACTATCCGGCAGTTTATTCTTCGCCCCCCTGTTTCTCCGCCTTCGTGCTCTTGAATATTCCAAGCCAATTTGGATATCGAACGATGTACACTGCCTCTCGCTTATGTCTATTGCCTTACCATATTCTGAGCGCCTTTGTTCAGATTATCGGTGAAAACCATTCCACAAACCCTCTCCTAGCTCCGAAAATAGAGCGCCCGACTGCTGATCGAGATTCTCCACATTGCCATAACAGCGCGATGGGACCCCTCATTAAATAAAAGGCTGCGAAGGTGCAGCGGCCAACAAATTAGAAGAACAATTCAGTCGGGACGCTCGTAAACTCCATACCATACCATTGCGGCGCACCTACTCCACATTAAATGAGGACGATGAGTCGGTGGTGTAAACTCCTTACTAATCGGACCTATTGTCATATTTACAAGTTGACGTATAGAACCTAACAACTATCTTTGACTCCGCCGTCTGTCCAAGCGTGACTGAAGTTACCGGTGCAGAGTAAAGATGTGTTAAAGAAGTTGATGTCGTTCTCGAAGTCCTATCCTAACGCCGCACATTATTACGCATAATTATCCTGATCAAGCGAGGTTGATCACAAGATAATCGAGAAGTGAGGGTCAACTCTCAGAACCATGTCAGAGGTTGGGTCTTGTGTTCCCTACATGGGACCGTTCGACTATGGTGAAAATGAAATATTCGACATGAACAGGCGCCGAGCCCAGGAGGGCCATCTCAGTTCCAGGGGCAAGGTAGGCCAGGCGTTGGACACTGTTCAGGCTATCCCCAATCCACATCCCGTTGCTCAGCGATTCGCACTTACCATACTTACCACCAGTACTTTGTCTCCCTGATGAGTGCTCGTAGGCAAGGAGGTGAAACGGTCGAGGCGACATGATCACGTACCGCTGACCCATCTTGGCCCTAAAAATCTTTGGGGAATATTGTCCCTCCGGGGATATCTATTTTTTCATGGACGATATGAATAGGCGCTCGGTCCGACTATTTCCCTGGTTGTCAGCAAATTCAGGCTCAACGTTTTTCCAACATTAGTCTGCCTACGATCCGGACGAGTCGACGACAGACAAAGGGACAAGAGCGGTGGGGGGAGGCAACGTTCTGCGCAGCCCACGACCTTCAGCATTTCAGCAAAAAAAGACGCATGGACTACACGACTATCATGGAACCGCAGCACAAAGGAGCCGTGCCAGTGCGTGTTATACACGCAAAAGGCAGATTCGCTCCTGTTTTTGTAAGGGCGAGATCCGACAAGCCGGGTCTCCGTTCCCGACTTGCCATCAGCCTTCCGGTATGCGGCACGCTGCACCGCCCGCACGGAACTAAATCCGGCTGGATCATTGTTGGGTGATAACGACCATGTGCATGGGTGGTAATCACGAATGGTGGAGCTCGTCGAACGACACACGGAACTGAACGAGGTCATATCGTGGCCCCTCCTATTGAAGTTCCTGTTTGTCAAGGGGGATTTCCCCTATGGCCTGATCGGTGGTTGGACTCGTCCTCGAACGTTGCGTAGTCCTGGGTTAACAATGTAGGAAAAAATTTGTTTGTTCATTTCCGTGAGCCATCAACGTCGATGGTGAAATAAACACGTCTGACCTGTCCGCGCCTTAACCCGAGTCCTGACAACGCGCGATGGATGATGAATGAACGTCAGCGGGCACCCTAACGTGAATAAATTTTCCCCCTTGGTCGGTTGGAAATCTGCACGGGAATGCACCATTTAGTTCAGGTTCAAGGAGTGCGGCGAGGTTCCATTAATTGAGGAAGCCTCACCATCCAACGTTCGACGGTGGTTGACCACAAGGAAGTCTCAAGGCAACCGCGGAAGAACCATATCCCAGTACTATGGATGAGGAAATTACTGGAGCTAGAGATACTGACGCAATGCACCCTTACTTTCGGTTGCTTCCATACCTGCCTGTCATCATAATGAAGGTGTTAGCCGCTTCTAGAGACGGATCGGTGGCGGTCTGCGAGACAGGAGACCACCCTAACCTCGTCTCTCCTTGGAAATTTGTCTTCACAAGACCGGAGATGAAAGGGATGACCAGGGAGTCCCCCCGGTCGAGAGGGTTCAGAAACGCCAGCAGGTAATCCTACACCAGTAAGCCTGCCTTGGGGCGTCGAGCTACGCGCCGTGGTAGAAATAGAAGACGTTCATAGGTGGCACATTTTCTACAGATGTCCTGTGCCCATCAGAAAGGGAGGGAGGCCAGCAGACAACTGCGGAAGGGACGAAGGCAGATGAAGCATCTCCCAGCACCATGACGTTGGCGCGCAGTGTCCCCGGCACGGTGCATAACATCCTGCACGGTGTCTGTGAGACGAACAGAAGGCCCACGACGAGCCTCGGGGATCCGCGCCAAGGGACATCACGGTGACGAGTCTAGTACTTCCGGCTGTAGTCAGTGGTCACACGTCAGCATAATCGCCAGTTCTGATTTCCTACACATGTTAGAGACATGCACTATACCTCGCCTGGCCGACATTCGGCTGCCCAAATTCGGATGCGATTTGATGGCGTGAACGTTGCCCACCAGGACCCTGTGCAAATCCAAGGTTCTTCACAGTTCCACATGGCGCACGCCATGCAGCACTATGCGGCCTGCAAATAAATTACGTTTATTGGGACACGGAATTATCTATGTATGAGACAGTCCGATGTGAAGGGGTTCTTGCCATATCACCCAAACACATCCCACGGTAGGGGACCCTGGTAAAATTGTTTGGCGTCGTCCGGACACCACTCTAGTAAACCACGCAGTTCCGGCGCGGACGCGTGGTAGGAATGGAACCGTATGAATGGGTTCCTACCCCGCCTTTTGGAAAGAAGGAAGTCGTGACAGCCGTATATATCCAAGGTGTATGGCAGATAGCCATTTTTGAACTATATGGGACCGCAGCATTGTCGGAATTAGTGTGAATCCTAGGATGGTTAAGCTGAACCCTTACCTCGCCTTCGCGAGCCGTGATGGCTTCACCGTCTGTAGCGGGAGGTTCGAGACCAATGTACTCAAATAGCGGGGCAGGGAATCTAATTGCCGCTCGATGTAGTTCTTCGAACCGTTGCCGCTTCATCTCGTACCCAACAACGGTAATTTGCGACGGGTATCTCCCAGTGACCTCATGAAACCGTGCGATGGAAAACAATATGTTTTGATACGAATCGAGGGCATATGTCTCCGTCGTGGCTCGAGAGAATGGGGTACTGACACCTGTAGTCGGAGTGTCACGAAATAGATCCATGCTCAGCGCAAGTCGCATGTATGACTCTGCTTCAGTTGTCGTCGATTGAAGCCTGGTTTGACCACTGCGGAGTGAGATCATCCGATAGGTTAGCATTCGATCGAAGATAAACGTGTCATACGAGCCCTTACCCACTGAACACGAGCAAAGAATTTTTGTCTTCCAACGCGAGGAGTACCCTGATAACGTTCAAACGTCAGCTCTTATCCCGAGCTCGAGCTCGAGGTCGTCACGCACGCGTAGCCAAAGATGCAACCCAGCTTACCCTTGCTTGATATGATCGACGAACGTAGATACCCTACCACCCCCTCTCTGGAAATCTTCCAGCGTCCACAATTCTTCGTCAAGAGCATCATCCTGTTTAGAACCCGACCAAATTGCGTGTCCAGGTACGACGATAAGGTGAGAGACATGTTTCAACCCCTCGTCGCGCTGTATCGTGGCAAGAATGCTGTCTGGGGGGGCATAGCCCAAGAAGCCCACACCGGACGAACGCGGATATGTCGACGAAGAGGAAAAGATAAAGACGAGGTTATATAGGAAAGATATGCAACCAAGTGCGGTCAGGAGCAACACGCCCAGGTTGGTCAGTCTCGAGCGCCCGCCGAGAGACCGGAGAGCAGCACGATAGTCGAACGAGCGTGAACGAGTGCTTGTAGCATTGTAGTGGAAAGTGGCACGTCGGGAAGATGGGCCAGAGTTCAGGACTGGTGTCGGGAGCATCGTTCAGCACGAAATGGTCATGTTCAAGTTCGTCCCCTGGACGCGAAAAGCCACCGGTGGCGGGCCTGGTGTCCGAAAGAGGAAGGAACCCGACTTGGGCTCGCGGGAGAAGGGCTGGAAGTCATCAAAGCCTTTTGTTCAGCCCTGCTACGACGTTTTACCAGTATAGCTTACGAGCACAAAATCCGAGCCTGCCTTCACATGTGCAATGGAATCATTGACCCACTTACAAAAGTCTTCCATTGGCAGTCTAAGTGTAAACTCCACATCTCCGGGTCTGTCAGCTCATAACAAGGCTTGTAGAATCAATCATATCCACTTTTGCTTCCGATGTGGATAGTATTCTACCGACACACTCGCATATATAAGGACTTTTGGCGTCTCGTTGTTGGGAGCTGGGCGGGCTTGCCAGGATGCCAACACGTCCCTCAGGTGCTTTGCTCAAGTTTTCCCCCAGGGCATGCTGGTAAGTCCAATCTCAAGTACAGCAGTCCAAACGCGTGGAATGTCGTAGGTAAGTGAATGACATAGTCCATGTCATAAGACGAAAACATGGCGATCCTATCGGTGCGTCGACATGCTCATGGGTATTAAGTAGTTTCCTGTGCTACAGCCGTGGGTAGAAAGAAGACAAAAGCAAAGTAGATTAGGCGTTTTAGGGTATTCACGCAGGCTCTATCACCTGACGCCGCACATTGTGCGCTCCATTCCACTGAAGAGCGTCGATGGCACATTCTGCGAATGTTGCTCGGTATCTCTGGTCGTCTGGGTCTGCCCACCATTCGATAAGCACATTCCACCGTGCGAACAGAAACGATTAAATCACTGCTTACCAAACCTCGGTAGCGCATCGAACATGTCGTTCTCCAGAGGCACCACAGGCCAGTGGTGGCTGGGGGGAACGCTTCCGCTCATCCGAGGCTGGTTAGTGGACTTCTCGCCTGGGCAAAGGTGGGTCAAAGGAATATGAACTGGACGGTAACCGAGTCTCACAATTTCGTCCGTAATAATCTCCGTCGAGAGCATCAACGAATGTGAGGTGAAGCTGACTGCCGATGTGGCCTTCCCGTAGTGCTCGTCTCGCATTTCCGTATACTTGATACGGACCGGCGGTTCTGACACGACTTCGGCCGTGAGCAGGTGACGAATCGAAGACATCTGACAGCCACATCCAAGTGAATCAGGCACGAGTTTCAAAAAAAAACTGAGCGACGGAGGTCGGGGACAGACTTACAATGATGCCGTTCCTCGGTCAAATTTTGTTGTTTGAAATTATGACTGGGTCCAGGAAACGAGGGCATAAAATGATCCTG
>JBBPRU010000409.1:0-10130 GCA_038093245.1 Boletus holoroseus
CCCTGTCCCCACATCTTCGCAGCTTCCTTGTCCCTCTCCTCATGCTCTTCTCTCCTCTTCGTCGACTCGTCTGCAGCACGCGCCATCCGCTGGCGGCACTGCTCGAGATCATGTTTCAACCCCTGATCGAGCTGGAGCTGCCGCAGTTGCTTCAAGAAAATCTTGTCCTGCTCGTCCATATGTTCAGGGGTCATCAACGCCTCAGCCTCTTTTCGGAGACGGCTGATCCCCTCGCGCGCCCGGACCACGCGGCGCTCGTGACGGTCGAGGATCCTCCTGCGCGCAGTGTCCCGTTTCTCTTTGAGCTGTTGGGCGCGGCGGCGCGGCGGGACGGGGCCGGGGGCGTGAGCGGCGTTGTTGTTGAACGACAGATGTTTGGGTCCGTGTTTGTCCTTGCGGCGAGGGGGAACCGGCGACGGATGCTGATCGGGCATCATATTAATTTTCTGGCCGTTTGGTGCCGCGTTGCGAGGATGGTCGGGCGTCGGGGTGGACGGACGTTGGGGGCTCTCGAGACCATTTGCCCCGAAGAGATCGGCGAGGCGGGTGGTAGGCGGGAGGTCGTCCTGTGGGTGACGAGGGCCTCTGATAGGACTACTCAAGGGACTAGGGGCGGGGGAACGGGCATTAGTGAAGTTGGGTCCTTGGAATAAGTTGAAGCACCGCTTCGGGTTGATACAGTCCGCGATCCTGAAGCCAGCAGGAGACGAAGGGGCGGAGGACTTGTAAGGATGATAAAGGGCACGTCGGGTAAACATGATTCGACAAGCCGATCGGGTGAGAGGGGGGGAAAGTGCCAAAAATACAAGGAGATAGGTTGTGAGTTGGAATGACTCGGTGTTGGTGGGTGGGTCGCCGCATCTTATAACAGAAACAGTCCCCAGTTGTCGATGGTCCACCCATCTTACCATTTTCGTCTGTCAATCATCCGGTCCACACTCACCCGACGTTCTTCGAGTGGTTACTATTGTTCTCGTGAATCTACGTCTGGTGGACTTTTCTAAATGTGAAGCGCAATCCGTCGATCCGCAGTCAAGTGATTGCTGAGTCGTAAACAAGCGCCCACATACCTGACATGTCAACCAAAGCAATCACGGTCAAAAGTGCCTGATCGGGCAGTGCGGGGCAGTGACTATGGTTGGCACAGGGCCCCACGACTCCCGCCTTGTCAAGTTCGTGGACGCTACGCGTTTCTATTTGGGTCACCACCCTGCGTCCATGAGGGCCTGTCTTACCGCTCGGAGCATGGTAAACCGGCTTCCCACAGCAATACACACGTTCTGCGAGTCAAAGTGTCAGATGTGGTAACGCCGGATCAAGCTAACTTTACCAGTGATGGCGGTCGACGAGGTGCGCCCCAGCACGCCGCTTTGGCCGCCACATACCCATAAATAGAAAAGCCCCTGACTCGAACAGGTTTCCACGAGGTACTGCGCCGCCCAGTATAAAGAGACAAAAGCATCCCAACACAATAAAGAGACCCCTTTGACGACCACAACGCGGCGTCAAAGCAATCGTTGTCAGCGAAAAGCTATTTGAACAGAGCCGAGCCAAGGACGTTGGACATCCACAATCCCACCAAAGCGGCACCACCCCTCCAACACTATCCAACTGGTATGTGATCGTCTCTTTCTGTGGCTCGCCGCTCGTCGAACTCAATACGTCTCTTCAGTTACACAAGGGCCTATAGCATGGCACCTCAGACGCGTAGCTCGACCAAGCCTTCTCCAGGTCGCTCCACCCGTAACAGCATTTTCGGAAGGCCTCCGCTACCACCTCCTAGACCCCGAAACAGCTCGCCCGACAAATCCCTAGCTTGGACTGTACCGGCGCATGATACAAAGGTAGAAGATAGGGTAACCTCCGACGCCAGCGGTACCCCATGGCTCGCATGCCGAGATGCATATGGGGTCATGACCACCGTCGCCTTGTCCGAGACCGGCGAAGGTATTCACGTACGCTGGTATTATTCAGACGATGACTGCGAGGTCAATGAAGACGAAGAGGCAGACGTCGAGATGACCGTCGACGAGGATCGCGGCGTTACCCCTCCTACCACGGCTGGGCCTAGTCACACTGTTCGCCGACTATTCCCTCAAACCCCCGTGGCACCTCACCCCTACGATGCCGGCTCTGTTATCCGGACTCCTGTTAAGAAAGCGAGGCCGCTGCAGCGCAGTCCAGCACGCATTGGAGACAAAGGTATTCGCTGCCTGTACGAGAAAGGAGGAGTCCTTAGAGAACTCAATGGCGGAGCCAGAGTAGTCCTCCGCCATCCGGTGGGCTCAACCGCAAATCTTTCGAGGGAGCAAGTAGAGCGTCTGGAGAAGGAACGGGAGGACAAAATCATTCAAATCCAGGTAGAAAAGTTATTGGCAGAGAAGCAGCGGATAGAGGAAGAAGAGATGCACTTTTCCGACAGCGGCTTTGAAGACGAAGTGGAGACAGATTTTTGTTCGTCCCAGCGCGGCGTCCGAAGGGAAGGAACGGGGGAGACTATCCTTGTCTCCCACAGCGAATTGTCCGACATT
This sequence comes from Boletus holoroseus, assembly GCA_038093245.1. Lineage (NCBI taxonomy): Eukaryota > Fungi > Basidiomycota > Agaricomycetes > Boletales > Boletaceae > Boletus > Boletus holoroseus. The sequence continues at coordinate 2,532 of JBBPRU010000409.1, forward strand.
GAACTGCCAGTCTCCCCGGGGGAGGTGGACAAGGTGTCGGGTCTCTTTCGGGGCCCTAACGGAGAGCTGCTTGATCACCACGGTCGCCAGATGCTTGGCCGCGAAGGAACCATACTGATCGACTCTACTCATGCATATCCCAGGAGGATCATGAGGGAGGAGGCATTCATGGAATCAATGGAAAGTGTAGATCATCCAAGTCTAAACCGCTGCGCTAGCGAAGCCAAAGGTTTGCGCCGCGCACGTTTCGGGTCCGAGGGAACCGAACTCATCGACTAACAGTCAACATTAACACGACGACCGCGTCTGACATCACCAATGTCATATCTATAATTCCATCTAGGTTTCAGACATACCAGTGTACCACGCTCCCTCATTCATCAACACGTTTCTGTATCTCTCTGCTTGTAGTAACTCCCGCATCCCAGGAACTGGATAGGATTCGGTGATTGCATTTTAACTATGTAATGCGTCAGCTTCATGTAACTTAGATTTGAGAACTGTATCTCACTTCCTTATCTCGAACTCCTCTAGGACAGCAGCCACAGACAAAATTTCCCCCCATTCCCTTTGCTCTGCAGAGCCCCTTCGAATGTTTTGCCGACATTCTGAATTTGGTCACTTCCTCGGTTGAAGAACTCGGCACGGCTTGCATCGTCGTGCATGTCATATCAAATGGGAAGGAAAAGGTGCGGCATGCCAGACCTGTTCAAAGATGTTCTATTCAAATACCCCGTGAATACTGCGAATGAAAAACTCACCAAACGCTGTCACAGAACGAATTCGACCCTCAAGTGGTGGACCGTCCAAACCACGTTTAAATGTTGTAATATCGAGACTGGCTCTACCTCCAATCAGCCAGTACCTTTGCCCTCCCTTCTTTAATTTCCTTCTCGATGAGTTCATTGATCGCTGTGTGAATGGCTTTGCTTGCATTGACATTCCAGAGGATCTGGATCTTGCTAGCGCCTTATGGGGCGTGATAAAGTATACGGAGTGCGCTAGCAGAGTTTCTCTTCGGAAATTGCGTGTGATCCTGGTTGATCACCATGAGTGGTCCACTGTCGAATGACTTTTTCAATGCTGGATCCCTCTCAGGGTCAAGGAGCATGATGATGGGGCTGCACAGGCCCGGGGATGACTGCGAATGGAAAGTCGATTTTCAGCGAGCCGAATTTCCCACGACACCGTACCTGCGACAACGATGGCGTCCCCACCAAAGCCATGGGAGCGGGCTGGCACACAGCCCCCTGCTTCATCATTGTCGTCGCAGCCGACGACGACGACAGCAACACCGTCAACAGTCCCGATATCTTCCTCTGAACCCCCTTCCATTCCTGCCCGTCCGGCGATCCTATCCAACCCTTCGATGTCTACCTCGCCGTACGCGAGCACCACTTCACCTTACAACACCCTTTCCTCATACTCCCCATACTCACGATTTGGTTCGACGTACTCCCCGTATGGAAGCTCCCCGTATGGCAGCTCCCCGTATGGCAGTCCCATGTACGGGGGAGGTATGGGATACGGTGGAATGGGCGGGTATGGATACGGAGGATATGGGATGAACAGCATGTACGGCGGGATGGGCATGTACCCCGGCATGGATCCTAACAATCCTTCTCTCACCCAAACCCTTGAATCGACCACCCAACACACCTTCTCCCTCCTCCATTCCATCGTGCAAACCTTTACTGGTGTGGCGCAGATGCTCGAGTCGACATTCATGGCAACACACAGTTCTTTCTTCGCCATGGTTGGTGTCGTTGAGCAGTTCAGTCATCTCCGGAATGCGCTAGGGAGCGTGCTTGGACTGTTTGGACTGGTGAGGTGGATGAAGGAGCTCATTACCGGGAAGCCCAGTTCATCGATGCAGGGAGAGTTCAGGGATTTTATCAATGGGCGCCCAGTCCAGGGTCCTCTTGGACCGCCTGCACCGAAGCCGAGCAGGAAACCTCTTATCATTTTCTTCCTCGCCATTTTTGGCATACCATACGCCATGTCGAAACTGATCAAAATACTCAATGAGCGTGCTCAACAGCAACAACAGAATCAGATCGGTGGCCAGCTTGGTCCACTCGATCCTTCGATGCTATCGTTTGCTCGAGCACTGTACCCATTCACTCCCTCGTCACCCTCTGAACTCGCGCTGAAGGAGAACGAGATCGTTGCGATCATGGGAAAGTTGGACCCTACCACAGGAATGGAAGTGGATCCCCGACTGGAGGTGGAGAGCGAGTGGTGGAGAGGTCGGACGCGCGACGGGAGAGAAGGCTGGTTCCCGAGGAAATGGGTGGAGATCTTGGAACGCAGAAAACCCGTGGAGGAGCCGAAGAAAATCGACTGATACATAGTTACCGCATCGTGGCATATCTTGGTTGTGACTGGTGTTTTGAATATTTTATGGTCTGGTCTTTGCCCATCTCTGAATGATGGATGTAATTTACAGAAATCAAGGCATGATTGATCTGTGGATAGTTGTGTGAATAAGTTGGAGGTCATACAAAGTACATTGCAGTGTTGCAACCGCCCTTGTGTTTGTACGCTGAACTTTCCACCCAACCATGGCGCTGGTTCGCTGCGGGTAACAAGCCAGAGTCTGTCAACTGGTTTATTAAAGATGGTTTCAATATACGATACTGATTGGGTACGGGTCGATTTCCCGTGATGAAAGATATCGATCAGCGCGCTCGACTTCCTGAGTACGTACGATGATTGTCTTGTCACGGTTGCTGTGGACGGCAACTTTGAAGCAGTGACAGGCTGACAGCGGCGGGCGCAGCGCATTTGTCATCGCGACTCGCTTGCAGAGACGACAGAGGGCGACATGTCAGTGGACCTGTTTCATTAACATTGTCGTCGCGGAACCAGTTTGAACCACAAGGAACCACCGGTGTGCCTCACGAGCACACCGAGCACACGGTGGGGTCATGTATGGAATCGGTGTTTCAGCGCATCATCACTAGCGTAAGAAATTGACAAAGGCGATGCCCTCACAGCCGTATCAGCCAAACTTTGACCCTGTATGCTTCCTTTCACTATCGCCTAGCTAGTCCACTTTCTGAAAACAACTCAGCCAATGTTGAAACCCTTCTCTAGAGGTAACAACACGCCGGTTTTCTGGCTCGTTGGCGTGGCAATTTTCGTCGGCGTCCTCGTCGGATTCGGGCTGTCGACCGTAGGATATGGCGTTAAATTCCAGTTCCTCAGTCAATCCCTCCCTGGGCTGACCACACTGAGCGAAGAAGTCGTCTGGCTGAACGAGACTTTCCAAGATCCCTCCCAGAGCCATCTGACCGCCGAAGAGCTCGAGTTGAAATACCTCACCGACTTGGTTGCCAAAACGAATGGGTTCTATGCACGCGATTATAGCCTCTGGTTAGGTTGGAACAACGTACGTGGCCTCATCAAAGAGTCCTAATCTCTGCGTATTCACCATGGTGATAGATGCGCTATATCATCGAGACAGCAGTCCTTCATGGCAGGATACTGAACCGAACAACTATCATACCTTCATTTGTATACGCTCGCGCGTGCGAGTTCGACCTGTGCGCCACCATTTCCTTCAGCTATTTATGTCTATTATATTCTGAGCTTCTACCCGACAGCGCGACATGTGCCGCATATGCTACAATGGTCAATCGTGGTGATGCCACACATTCCGACGAGTGGCGGGAGCTCCCCATCGAACAACAAATGGCATGGCGAATACCGATATCCGTCATGTTCAACCTCACACACCTTCAGCAGTCACATGCTGTGATTACGACCACAGACTACCTCCGCCTACACGATATTTCGGTGGACGTCGAATCCACCGATGGCCATTGGGACGTGGATACCTATCACGTGCAGGGCACGGGAGGTATGCAGCCCAGTCTACATGCCATCGAGAACTGGTGGTACGATTCAGGTGACTACGTCCGTGTCGATTTCATACCCCAGGATATACGTCTCCGTGGAGGGTGGAGTTTGGAAGGGGGTGATGCTTCTCGCGACCAAGTAGGATCATGGACTAATACGACGACGGACTCGGACATCTACCGTGCGTTGACGGAGGTTCTCCCGGAAGGCAGACCTTTGTTACGCTGGAGTGATGTTCGAAGGATCGTAGAGGATGGAGAACGCATCACATCGACGTCGTCAGCGGAGGAAATTGGCGATGTCCTCCGAGAAAACGGTTTTGAGGTGCTCTACACCTACGGGGGCGAGTGAGTGCTTCTGAGCTTCGGCTAGAAGAGGTTCTGAATTTGCTCCTAACCGCACAGAGCTGGTGTTGATGCAGCAAAAGACGTGACTTTACCAATATACGAGGCTGTCCCAAGACATCGGATAAGGGGTCTATATGAAGATTTTCATAGTATAACAGCGCGGGTTCTTCTCTTGCGTGGAGAGGTTCACAACGGACGCAAACCTGTGAGTGTTGTTCTCTGTCGTGGTCGCCAGCGAGTCATGAATTGATTGAACTAGGGTTCCTTGTATTTCACTTCTGTTGCAAGCCGAACGCGTTTCTCGCAGACGGTGCTGTATGATATGCGACTAATAGATGACATTCTCGCCTTGGCCGAACGGATCAGCGACCGCATGTCCGCTCTGAGCGGTGGGCGATTGTGGATGGCTGCGCATATGCGCCGAGGGGATTGTAAGCTTACGATCTATTTCTATTCCTACCAGGGTATTCACGGTTGTTTCAGTCGCGAGATTAGGCTGGGCGATGGAGGCCGACTTTGGAGCTCACCTTGCCCGAATCAAAAGGCATCTCGACGCTGGCCGAGATACTCTGGTATCAATGCATGGCGGTACAGCGACCGTGTACGATGTGCCCGATGCGCTCCCTGATCCCTCACTCGTGACCCTGGACCCGCCAAATCCTGATGATAAGTGAGTGCGCCTTGTCCCTGTCGTACAACTCCATACCCGAGATATGACGCCTAAACGCTTTTTTGCAAAAAGGTATTACATCGCTACCGATGAACGGGATCCCAATAATCTGAAATACCTACGAGAGCAAGGGGCCGTGTTGATTACGGACCTTCTCACGAAAGAAGACCATCGCGAGTTTGGATGGCCGTTATTGCTGACGGACGTGTTGGCGGTGGTGGAACAGGAGATCATGGCTCGCGCGGCTTATTTCTATGCCCATGCGTTTAGTTCTGTGGCGGGTGGCGTGATGAATTTGAGGGCGGGCTTGGGCCAGGATCCACGGACGGCACTGTTGGATTAAGGTAGCGGGTTGTGTTGGGTTAGAGAGGGGACAGGAGGGAGAGCTATTTGGTGGATCGGCCGATACTACATACCTATGAATTAATCGACGTTCGTTCCTTTTTTTCCTGGTTAGACATGTCCCACTAGCAAATTTTTATTTATCCAGTGCACAAAGTAGTTAGTTTATTTGTCTATACCTTGCAGAACCCTCACGGGACGGTTTCAGAAGAGATGTTCAATGCGAAGTACCCCAGCCAAAGTTTAAAGGACATGGTACGACCAGCGTGCCATGACTCGTGAGTGTGTTCGACAAGGACGCTAGATAGTGGACACACCCGACTTCGCATCGTATATATGGACCGCACACCATATTACGACTCGGATGTCAATGTAGCTTGTCAGCTCAGTGTCAGCAACGACCCCAACCAGTGCCAGTTCTAAGGCTTGAGGTGTGTGCACTCGCACCAAGTAGACAACGCCTCCAGTCACACTGATGCACTCGCGGCCGCCCGACGTAGGGATGTATGCTGGAGGCGTCAGGTTCCGATAAAGAGATATCTGGTCGTCGGATCGAAGCGGCCTTTGTGAAACAAGCGAGTGATACGATAGGGATTGGCAAACACGAGGTCATCACCATCCTCAAGTGTCTCAACTACCGGTGCGTAACTCGTTCCGTCGCTAGGGACGGAGTTGCGTCATGTGGCAGTAGATGAGGCGTCCGTTGGGACCGTGCCCACAGGGTTGTCGTGGTCTGTCCCACACCGAGGTTGAAGACATTCGGCCGTACGCTTGAGATGTTCGCCCGGGTTCAAAGGGTATTCTATGACCACGTGACACGAACGACTTCTCCCAGAAGCAATCCGTATACCTTGCTGTCGTAGCATACGAGTCCCCGACTTCGATTCTCTCCTGAATTTGCTGTCGCTGGAATTTTGACGTTCGGTCCTCCGAAGTGGATGAGCACGGCGTCTTCATGTCGAACTTTGCCTACCGGCCACCAGGGCGACTCGGGTGCAAATGGAAGGCTGATCAAGAGGATGGCTGGGAAAATCCACTGGAGAGCGCTGAGGGCATGGACGCAGGCGATACGTTACTCACCGTGAAATCCTGTAAACACGAACATGTGCCCGGTTTGCGATGTCTTAGATGACACCATTAGATATGCTGTTGATGACAATAACTTCGAATCAGAAGGGAAGAAAGAAGAGCCAGAATGCTTACTATGACAGCATTGGCGGGACAGTGCAAGGAAAGATGCACAAGCTGGACCTACAATCGATCGAGAAGTTCGCAGCAGCCTGCGGCCTGACACCTCGTAAATCATGCGGAGACACTTCTGCACAGTAACCACCGGCAGACAAGACATTCATCCAAGACACCTTCTCGGAATCAATGTGCGAACTGAGAACAAAGCCACCGATGAGCGCTCTCCACAAAGAATATCTGTGGGGGTGAATCAAGCATCATGCAACTGAGGAAAATGTCAAACGCTTGTTCAGCCAACTCGCCGGGCCGCAGTCTGCCACGGGTGGAGCACAGCTGCACAGGCCGCACCCAGTCCAAGGTGAAAATCAGTGACCGATGCCCTTCAAGTTCCTGGATTAGGGTCGGTGTTGCGGTATCAATCACTGCCAACTGTCGAAGTCGATCGTTCACACTACGATTTCGTGCTGCTACCGCGGTAGCAGTGGCAAATGAAAAACTTTCAGTTCTAACACCCTTGATTCTGGTTATGGTGGTGACACTGCTGACCTTGTACCAGTGGTTCGTCCATGTCACTATTTGAAGCTGTGGTCATCGGTCAAGTGCACAACGGCTGAGTCAGTGGTTCTGCCAGAACCAGGCCGTCGTGGCGAAATCGAAAGTTCGAACGCCACTCAACGCCTCGACTCTCTGGTCGGAGTTATGCCGTGTCAGAGCTGACCTCCTTGCGGGACTAGCGTCGAAGCAGTGGCCATTTTGCTGGTGCACAGGCTACAACACGCGCGAGCTCGATGGCCTGTGGACTCACTGTCGTCACATGAACTTCTGAAACTTGAAGTATCGTCACTGCCCAGTGCCCTGGCCTCATGTACAACGTCAGTTCTTCTCAGAATGATCCAGCTATCGCGGCCCCACTGCCCACTGCGGATTCGAACATGCACTTTACAGCATACACTACCTTTGATTGGTAGATTCCGCGGCTATATGTGAACAACATTCTGCGATTCTTCAGAGAATCATACTGCCACTGCCCCGTTTGCTGTGAAGTTGGGTATCTTTAAACTTGCTCCTGGTTGTACATACCTCGCTGCACACTCTAACATCTCTCTGCTTATCGTTCTAGACAACGACGAGCTACTGTTCAAGCATAAAAAACCGATCAGTACAATCAGACTCAATGACATCTAGTGC
>JBBPRU010000410.1:0-10123 GCA_038093245.1 Boletus holoroseus
AGCGACGCCTAAGCTGGCGAGACGACTTTGAATCCTGACACATTCTCAAGGATGCGGGAGACGACGGGGAGATAACATGGCCTGGAGAGGAGGATATAAGAATCGAACAAGCGTCACAGCATTCTCGGGGTTCACGTCAGGATCCCATTTGTGACGGAAGAGAGCAAGTCCGCCTTACCGCGAGTGAGATCCGAGGTGATGAGTCCGTGCGGTGCAGACGAGTTTGGCAGAGGCGTCCCGACTGAGACTACGTAGTGAGAAGAAAGAAAAATGGCAGGACGTTTATGAAACTTTAGGTCATTTTAGGAATGAAAGAGAGTGTTGCGTGAGCATTCCGGCGAGCGAATTAGAACGGTACAAGAACTGCCATTGAGCAAATTGAACCTGTCCGGAATGGGCGCGAATTGGAAGGAGCAGGCCCAACCAACGGTTTCACCGCACGCCCTTACCGGTGCACAGGTTGCTAATTGTCTTGCACTGGGTGCGCCAAATGGGTTTCACTGGGCAGCAACGGCGTGCTCAGCCTTGCCGGCTTTTCCTCAGTGGGCGGGTTTCCTTGAGATATCCGTTTATAGTCCGACTCCATCAAGTCGTCTGTCCGGCAATCTCTCTCTTCGTCCCCCGTCCTTTGACCCGACGGTGACAGGCTGAGAAATCCCAGGGAAATAGAGAAAAAATATCAACTACTCCCACTCGGTCTCCCGCAGCCCTTTCTGAATGCTCTCAGCTCGCTGCCATCACTTCGATGCATAGTGTTGGCACCTCACCGATTTCCGCAACCCAGATGCTATCCCATGGCGAGCTCTTGTCAAATGAATTACGACAGCTGGAGCTTCATCGTGCCACCGAACCTCAATCCCTCCTGGTCTCCAATGATGCCGACATCCCCCGAGGTGAACCTGATCCAGTCCAATCTGTCAATTCTCAAAACGACTCGCCTCAGCAAGTCCCTGTACGTCCTCCCTGGCCTCATGTCCGCGAGGGTTACGGCTTTCGACCATCTTCCGGTGTATCCACCCCACTTACAAACGGTGTTGAGAGTGGGAGCCCACTCCCTGATCCGAACGGCCTTGGTTGGCCAGGTACACTCTGCTCTCTTCATGTCGTACTCAGACGCTCAGACCTCCCATCAGCCAAGTCTACCATCTCCCGTCTCAATGCCACCCCACTAGAGCGTACTGCGTGTGAGAAACGAATGGCCTCTGCGGTCCGCACCATTCTCGAATGTATTGGCGAAGATCCAGACCGAGAAGGGCTTCTGAGAACACCCGAACGATATGCACAAGCCATCATGTGGATGACCCGAGGCTACGAGGAACGCTTGGCAGGTATGCTTCCATCCTAACCTATCAATTCCACCCCTGATATCTTGCAGACGTCATCAACGATGCCGTGTTCGCGGAGGACCATGATGAGATGGTTTTGGTCCGTGACATCGACATCTCGAGCCTGTGTGAACATCATCTAGTTCCGTTCACAGGAAAGGTGGGTAGCAAGCATCCCAAGTTCGGCAAACACCCACGCTCGATTATTCTTAGGTTGCTATAGCTTACATCCCCAATCAACTCGTGTTGGGGCTTTCTAAACTCGCGCGAATTGCCGAAACATTCAGCCGTCGTCTACAAGTTCAGGAGCGGCTGACTAAACAAATCGCAATTGCAGTCCAGGAAGCAATCAAGCCCCGTGGAGTCGCCGTCGTGATGGAGGCCACGTGAGTATTTCTTACTGATACGGTCTATCTGCTCAACGTTCCGCTCGTTGCAGTCACATGTGTATGACCATGCGTGGTGTACAAAAACCGGGTTCCATTACGGTAACGTCATGTATGCTGGGGTGTTTTCGGACACAGCAAAAGACCCGCGAGGAGTTCCTCACATTGATGAAGAAGTGAACAACTTACCCTCGCTACTTCACGATTCAACTCGTCTAATCTGATTCAACTCGGAGTCACCCCTCAGTAATTATTACTACTCATCCTAGTAATGTACCTAGAGTCTCAACTTCACGTCGATTTAGTGGAGAGGCAAGAAGTAATGTAACGGTGTACCGTAGATAGGGCGAATACAGGATACACTAACATCGCATCTATAAAGGACAGTTAATCCTTCCTCGTCGATCGTGATTTATCCCCAGCCTGGGGGTCAATGGGAAGAGTCCTCTTAGCCAGTCCATGAGGTGCGTGGTAGCGATTGCGAATGATCCTCGGTCGTTTTGGGGGCTGCGATGCTAGGTCTCCTCCTGGGATGTTGTTGGCCTCCCCAACGTCCTTATCCCGGTCTGGGTGGAAGTCAGATAAGTTCAAGCCAGAAACTGACGAGTGATCAACTCACCAGTCACCGTTCGTTTCCTATTATCACGCTCGTCGTCCTTGGGCGGCACATCAGACCGGTACGATCCCGTTGGTACCTGAGGGGCCGAGCGGGTAGCCTCTTTCTCGCCTATCCTTGCACGTAAACTGGAACCCGTGTCTGGTGTGCCACTAGCCGTTGAAACCGGATATGCGTGTGATCCATGATCACGTTGTTGGCCTTTCCAATCACCACCACTTCGACTAGCACCAGGGTCAGCCTTGCTTCCACCCCTGGAACCATCCACAGATGACATCGCCCTTGGAGCTGATGGGGTGGTCGGAGGCAAGGTTTTAGGACCATCGGGTATCCGCTTTTCGCTGGGCTGTTGGGTCATGTTATTGAAGATGTGATCATATTTTTAACTACGTCAACATACCTTATCGACAGGTGGGCGGGAATCGCCTTCAGACAGTTGGGGTTCCGTTCGACGCTTGTCGGATTCTCGCGGTCGATCGTGGCTTTCCTTGTCAGAGCGGCGGCCACGGTCATCTCTATGGCTTTCCTTGCGGGAGCTACGCTTCGAGGTGCGGTCAACCTGTCAACAGGTCAGCAAGTCACGCTAGCCAAATAGGGACACTGACTTCGTCGTCGCTAAGACGGCGTCTTTTGCCAAGAGCATCGTCGCCAACCTGAGTAGCAAGACGGTGCCGAGCAGGGTCGGGTCGAGTGGGAAGGCTCCGGGGCTCTGGTGTGGCAGTGGAGGCTGTAGGCGCTAAAACTTGACTTGATCTATCTCGGTCCTTGCGCGACTCGCGATCACGATCCTTGTCATCACGACGGTGGCGATCCCTATCCCGATCCCTGTCTCTGTCTCGTTCTCTATCTTTGTCACGACGTTCCCTATCCCTCTCCTTCTCCCGCTCTCTGTCGCGTTCCCTATCACGGTCGCGTTCCCCATGCCTGTCTCGGCCACGTTCTCGGTCACGTTCCCGGTCACTTTCCCTATCTCGATCACTCTCGCGAGCTGACGTACGATGGCTCAAGACCCTTTCGCTTCGAGGGCCGTGAGCAGCATTACCCTCTTTGCGGGATAACCGCAGCTCTTGTCGAACTTCTCGCTCTAGGGGCCTCCCATCTAGGTGGTCACCATCTCCAGTCCCGCGGTCAGAGCGGCGTTCACCACTTGCTCGACTTTCTAAGCTATGATTCCTTGTGGCAGGCGATGCGGTACGCCGGCGTGGCAATGGGGACGGAGCTCCAGAACCAGGCTGGCTGCGGGTATCACCCGCCGATCGCCGGTCATCAAATTTCTCTGATGCACGGTGAGCGATTGTTTGTTTGGCTGTTTCGCGGAGCTCTTGCGCCGAGAGCGTCTGACTGGGGGCGGTTGGTGGTGGCATGACCTCTTGTGTCTGTTTTTCCTCGATCCTTTGCCTAGGAGATAGAGAGGGTTCCCGTGGGCTAAGCGCTGAAATGGCTGGCCGGGAAGGTTTAGGAGCCTCTTTGAGAATGGGAGTTGGCGCCCGAATATCAAGAGACATCGGAGGTAACGAATTTTGAGCAGGCGCAGAAGGTTGCCGCGCTCCAAAGCGTGATGGGGCCAGTTCTTGTTGTGGGTGTGTCCTTCCTTCCTTTGGTGCAGTTGGAATAACGTCAACATCCATGGGATCTTGTTTTATTTTGTTCTCGCCGTCTGGCGCCGGTGATTCACTCCCTTTTTCTGGCCTGACTCGCTTCACCTTCTCGGGTCTAGGAATGCTAATTGTACCGCATTTCGTTGAGAACAAGGGTTTGGTACTTGTTATATTCATACCTTTCGATGGCCAATTTCGCCAAACTTGCCGGTGTAGATGGTCTTTCATCAACAATCTGAGGTGCGCTAGTTGCTGATTGAGCTCTTGGGGCCGCTGGGATGCCTGAGGCTGTGCTGGTTTCACGGCGTGTGTCAGGCGTTGCAAGGGCTGTAGAGCCGTTAGGTGGTTGTATAGAACGTGATTTGTCGAGTGCTTGTGAAGCCGACGAACCGGGCCTTGGGGACATAGCACCGCCGTTTAGCTGAAAAGGGGATTGAGTGAAGAAGTCACCAACGGCGAGAACAGCTTACCTTCGGAGGTGTTGGCCGTGGAACTGCCCACTGAGACTCACGCTTCTTCAAAGCTGCAGAGTAGCTGCGATGACATTAAAACGTACCCCGAGGACGGAGGAAAGCTGCTCACGCCCTACTCAGTATCTTGAGATCACCCCGTTCCTCACCCTCAACCAGTTTATCGATCATATTATCGATGACGAGACCGTATTCGCCAACAGCAGCCAGGGGAAAGACTGGAAGGATTTCTTTCAGCACAATGATGGCATTGTAGACGTGCATGAATTCTCCTGTTTCAATGCAACTGCAGAGGCTCTGTGGAGACAATCAACTTACTGACTCTGTCAGTGCCAGACCACTCACTCTTCCCAGCTTTCTGTGCCATTTACGCAGAATCTGTTTGAAGCCCGACCACGATAACAGGTCTTCTGGTAAGATGTTTGTATGATCCTTGTTGGTCCAACGCGGCTGGAAGCCCGGAAGAAGAACAGTTCTTCCACCAATCTTCGTACGGTTTTCCTGGGCGAAGAGCTGCTCGTCCTGTGCCCACTTCCATAGGTCCGTAAGAACCCCTAACAAAAAGCGCCCTGTCGTCCATCGTTACATTTTATAAAACGGCTATACAGCAATAAATGTGTCTGAAGGCACATACCATAATTTTTTGCTTCATATTCGCTGCAAGAAAAAATCACCGTCTTGACGTGATCTCCCAGTAGCTGGGGTCCAGAGGCTATCAATCATAGTCTAGTGCAGAATTTTGATGCTAACCTTGTCGTAACACATTAACGTGGGGAAGCCCAGCGTTCCTTGCGTGTGTATGACTTTGATGATTTGTGCACAATAGTCGGCGTCCATAGGTGATAACAAACAGCGTGGTTGGATACAGTGTTCAATAATGGCGGATGCCAAAACTGCATAACGGTGCTCGACTTGGCAGTAAATCAGTCACTTGGACCACTGGAGATGGCACAAACTTACCATGAGCAAACCAATGCTGCTTCTCTCGCGCTAAACGCTTTAGGGTGAAAACTCTCGAAGCGGTCTGTTCCTTGAACTCTTGGGCCAATGTGTTGACAAACGCGTTACATCGATCACGTTTTGCCCTATGTGAGCTCGCCGTGAGCCTCTTCGCGCGATCAGAAGAACGGTCGGCGCTAATATACTTGGCATCTTCTTGTCGACTGAGGGTGCGTAATGCAGCCCCCTCCTCGTCATACCTGGTGGCTGGTGGGGAGAGATCATACATTGATAATTGCCAGAACGTCAAATAAAAACCAGGGCTTAATACAACGTTTTTTTTAACTCAAAGCTTTGACTCGACTTCACAAGACTTACCCAATCACGTCAATCGCACTACTCTTCGCGATCTTTCGTACATCGTCGAAAAGCGCTTCTAGTTCAGGTATCCAAGGACTCTACAAGAGTGATAGTCATTGCGCTGAGCATTTTTTCAATCACATACGGTCTACGGACCTCTGCAGCGGGAGTGGTTACTTCCAGTTCAACTTCCATCGCGTTATCCTCGTTGCCTTCGCCCAATGGTGGCTTTTGCTCAGAGTTATCCCGCGGCGTATTGGTACCACTGGGGGACTCCATGCGCGATGTAGATGCGGATGGATCACGTTTTGCTGACAGGCGAGCCTTCAAACGCTTCTCGGCTTCTTCGTTAGCAACACGTTCTTTCTCTTGCATTGACAAGGCCGTTTTCTAGAACATAATCAGTATTCAGTCAACCAGGGCTGGTCGAATGTTTACCAAAAGAATACTGTTAAGCATCGGACGAATGGTTTGCATGCATATTGGAGCAGAAATTCCGTATAACTCCCCAAGGTCGGCTAAAGAAGGAAGGATCCTCTTCGCATAGTCTTCGGGGGGAACAACGGCCGGGGAAGTAAGAAGTTCCAGGTACTGCAGCAGCACCCCGTGGGTCTGAATTGGGCAAGCGACTTTGAGACCAAGATGCGAGCACGATATGACGCGCGACCTACGGTATCGAACAGACTTGCGAGGGACTTAAGATGGGTGTCTGGAGCCTTAAAGACGCAAGACTGACGCTGCTGCGCAACCTGAATAAGGAGAGGCAGTGCCAAGGATGTTTCCAGTAGGCTCTTTCCCAGTCGCTGGGGGCCTTTGAGTATTGCATCGCCAGGATCTAGACGGGCACCTCGAGTTGCGGAAGCGATTGCTTCGATACGTAGTGCTGGACCACCGGCCATCGCAGCAATTTGCGAATCTGACAGACTCGGAAGAGGTTCAATGCCAGCCATTTTCCAGATCAGCTCGCGAAGGACCACTATTTCCGTTGTTTGGCCGTTGTATAGTTGGTGTACAACATATTTCAGGAGTGGAGACAAATCTGCACTGTACCGACGAAAGAGCATGCCGGTGAACGACGCGAGGCCTGCTGTTGTCAATAACATGTCACGAAATGGCACAACCAGACCTACTTTGCAACCAATCTGAGATGTTAACACCGTCGTCCTTCACTCGATTCTTATAAGGATTTGAGAGCGCATCGAGAATGATGTAGACCAATACGTCAAACCCCATGTTGGTCACATATCGAAGTGCCTGGATCACCACACCCGCTAGATTGTCGTATGCCATAATTTGGTTGACAGCGTTGGTGAAGAAAATACAGGGATTGGCGTGGGCCAACTTCGCGACTGAGCCAGAAAGCGTGTCAATAGTCTGGTGTGATAACCGCCGCAATATTCCTTTTGATTCCCGGTCAGCTTGCACTTGACGTATGCGAAGTTCCGGATGCGAGTCGTACGTGCTTGTCTTCCACTCCCCGTAAAGTTTCCACCGAACTGTTGTTTCATACTGTCGGATTATGTTCCAGATCTCAACAGTGCAAACAGCGTTTCCTCGAATGAGAGGCAGGGAAGGCAGGAAGTACAGTCGCAAAAGTTTGAACCAGAACACACGAACAGGATTCGAGGGGTCTGGCTCTCCCGTGGGCTTCTTAGTGACAGGATCAATAGGAGCCTAAAAAGAATATGAATGCATTGGCTAACCGCAAGGATTATGGATTTACCGTAGCCATTAATTGTGACCTCCCTAAACGGGTTACTTTCGAAACGAACAACGGATCACGGGATATGTGGAGGCCAACAAAGTTCATAAGAGGTTCAATGACGTCAACCAGATCCTCGAACGTCGTTGACAGCGGGACCCTCTCCGGCCAGTCAGGGAAAAAGAATACGAACTCCGTCGTAGCTGTGTTGGGAGGTGTCGGTGCAACTAGCGTCAGCTGTGGCTTACGGGAAGGCGTAAGGAGGACCCCGGTTGACCCGTATCGAGAGCGAGGTTGAGTGAAGCTGGGATTCCGTTCCTTGAGAACGAAAGCCATATCATACAGAGGTGAGATGGAATGCCTGAGAACGCAGAGCACCAAATCCGCGAGTTCGACATGAGCGTCCACGAACCACGGAAATTTGGTCAAGATGGCAAAAGCGGGACGCAAAGCGCCAACAGAAAGCAAGGCACTGACAAGCGCTGCCTTCTGGTTTGGAGGCCTCGGATCTAGGTTTCTTTTGGTTTCCTCTCCAGTCTCTGAACGCGCTTTCGAGCCGGAGTTCGTCGACTCTAGAGGGGCTGCCATTGCTAGTTGAGTGATCTTGGCATCTGCAATCCTTTGGTGCACTTGGTCCAGATAATCCTTGTGATACGAACCCATGTCTCCATCAGAAGGTGATAACTGAACGTTTGGTATGAAGTGGTATCCATACGATACGATAAAGTCAACGCACATGGGGATATAACTCTTCGAGCGAAACAAACCCTTCCCGTATCAGGATAGCGGCCGCAAGGTACAAGCCTTTCGGCGATGGTTCATGGACATCTAGACCCTACGCAGGATCAGAGGAGAAGACGTACTAAGACAAATGGCAAACCTGATAATAAGCAAACTTGAAACCAAGGACTTGAGCGAGTACCCGCGACTCGGGGCTGCTTGGAACCGAATTTAGACCTTTGTAGCGGAGAGACAGGGTTTCAGCGATTCTAAGAACCTCGTCGAGCGATTTCCCTCGATACTGGTCGGAAGATGGGGCGGGTGGCATGTAAGCGTCGAATTTGCCAGTCAAAGAGCGCCTAATAGAACCCGCCCATGGAGAGAATGACAGAAGGGAGAGGAAGAAAGTGTAGTGGGTCGTGATGTTGGCGGTCAGAACATCGAGGATGATATCAAGGGCACGATTGGGATCAAGGTCAAAATATCCAATAAGGCCCATGATTTTGTCCCATACTGTCCGGGAACGGTCCTCTATGGATCCGGCACTCTCGACAGGTCTGCCATCCTGTGGAGAATGTGAGGGTCCCAGAGAGCTCATCACCTCCACGCATAGCTTGCTGTAACCTTCGGACTGCTCACGGAGAAGGTTGAACTTGTTTTGCTTGTAACTGCAGACCAACCACGAAAGTCAACCTACAGCATATACCGCTCATGAGGAACTTACAGGAGACCGGTTCTTGTCCTAATCTCCTTCTTGTCAAACGATGACCTATCCAATACAAGGCCTATATTGGCAAGGAGGCTCAAATCAAGGCGCTCCCGGCATACAGCTACGTCGATGATGCCAGTAAACTAGATAAAAAGTGGGTTCAGTATATTCCAGGGACCCGCAGATGCTCACCAGGAGTCTCTTGACAACATCAACGAGAAGTTCCTTGTCTTGCTCAGTGGTCTGTTTTACTCCTGTGGCTTTATGCAATCCACTGGGCTCAGTTATCTGCTCTGCAGTTGTAATGATGGCCTTGGCATCCGTTACAAGTTCATCCAACTGCACGTCAAGGGACCAAACGATGTCGACGAGCAATTCTCCGAATAAAGTATCGCTTTGTCTGGGCCTGGACTGGACAGAAGAAGAAGGCAAAGACACCAGGACTGACTGGACAAAATTAACGAAGCTTTGCGAGGTTAGCAAGCTACTGGGAGCCCAAGTCTTCAACACAGAAGATAATAGGGTATGATATGCAGTTGTGAGCGTTTCGACGGTGGTCGTGTCCATGGGGTTTAAATGAGCTGGAAGAAGGAAATTTCGACTACAAACAGGATTATTGGGGTGAAAATAACACGTAAAGAAGATTGAACATACCATTCGGTCTCCCCGCCCTTGGACCACTTCTCTAGACAACTGTTAACGCTGTCGACGACATTCATGACCGCGCTGTTGGTAGAAGGTTAAGAACAGCAAGTACAAGCACAGTACGACGCCTCAGTGCAAGCTTGCTCAGGCGCCGGCACTTGAAAAGACAAGCATGGTCATTGTTGTCCTTTGTTGACAACTGTTATCCAAAGCCTTGCGTTCGAAACAGTCACATTACGACCTTTGAATACCTTGAGCCACTGGCAGTGAAGCAGACAACTCTGGTGTCGTATAGTACTTGACCTAACGGCAAGTCAGTGCGCTTTGTTTTAATTTTCCGTCGAAAGTGTGTATGGGGCTCGTAAAACCGCACGCGGAGGTACTAGCATCTTCGAGTGTCAAGAAAACCAACTGGCCGGCGAAAGGTCAGCCCCCGTAAAGTTGGGCTTGCAGAGTTGGCCTCAACCTCGGTAGTAAAAGCCAAGGCTGTTATAGTAAGATTTGCCGATGCCCACAAGATATGATGGAATCGAGGACGCCACAGGCCCAGTTTCATTCCTCTCCATCATTCGTTTTATCCCGATACACCCCGACTCCCGAGAAGCTCGCCTGGTCATGGAGGCACGGCCCACCGGGCAACCGTGACCGCGAAG
>JBBPRU010000411.1:0-10112 GCA_038093245.1 Boletus holoroseus
GCTAGCGTAGGGTACGAATACATTGAGGCCCACGTGCTGAAAACCTGTGCTGGCTCATGGGAAGAACCAATGTTGACGAACCTTCGTTCCTGGATGATACAGAAGATTGTACCGTGGATGGTATGGCCATTTGCAAGAGGAGCAACTAGCGGTACGGCTCATATTTTCTTATATATCCCGTTGTTACTCATCTTTCAAAGCCGACGAGGCAAAAACGATGATGCAAGGCGTCGGGTCCAGGTTTGACTTTCATATGCATAAAACTCTTTGTGACTTGCGGTATGTGAATGGTCGCTCTCGTAGTGCTGATATATTCATTTCCGTCGTAGAACCCGCGAGATATTCGACATTATCGTAGATTTCCCAGACTCTACTGGCGCTCTCCAAGACCTCAAGGTAGCCTTGCACGATACCTCGACATTCTTTCGATACTTACTAATTTGTACATAGGAATGTTTACAAAGAGTTGATCAACGTGCTGAATTAGTCCAATCTATTCGACGAGCGTGGGTTATGGGGACCTAAAATCTTTATTGCGGCTGACAGATTCTACAGGAACAAGAAACGCCTACTTCACCCAGGAGCGGACACAAAAGATATTCTCCTGTCTTATGTTTCAACGATCAAGTGTCTAAGGATCGTAGATCCTCCAGGGGTTCTCTTATTCAAGGTGGCAGATCCAATACGCCGATATCTCCGGTAATGTCATTAACATGCCATCGCAATCTTCCTGCTGATATTACTTCAAGAGATCGGCCAGATACTATCAGATGCATTGTCGCCAGTTTGGTCGGCGATGGTGAAAGCGGCGACTCATTGGTAGATGACAATGAACCTATTCAACCTCTTCAACAACCAGAAATAGAAAACTATTCCGATCCTGAATGGACGCCCGAGCCAATAGACGCTGGTCCTGGTAAACATCTTCGCTCGTTGACCGTTTTTAGTTTAGTTGACTTCGACAAAAGATTTTCGCGCTAGCAAAACGAGTGATATCATAAGCACCATCGTTAGCATATACGACTCAAAGGACCTCTTTATCAAGGAGCTTCAAGTACTGCTTGCCCAACGACTATTTGCAATCAAAGATGGTAACTTTGACCGGGAGGTTTGTCCCTCATCTGGATCCACCCATAATGTATTGGTAATCGTTTTCAAGCGACGAAATATCGAAATTCTGAAGATTCGTTTCGGGGAGTCAGCTTTGCAGGTTTGCGAAGTGATGCTTCGGGACATGTCAGATTCAAGGCGAATCGACCAGCATGTCCAGTACCAGCGACCTGTAAGCATTAATGCACCTTGAATGCGAGACCATACTTACAGGCGGAAGAGCGTCATACATCCAACTATAATCTCACGACATTTCTGGCCGGCTCTGGAAACCAGCGGCATTGTCATGCCGGGTCAATTTCAGGAGTGAGTCTGCCACCAGCTCGTTGTATACAAGTTCACCTTTCACAACAGCACGCAAGAAGAGTACGCTAAGGAGTTCACTACTTTCAAGCCTGACAAAGCTCTGCGCTGGCTACCTCATCTCGGCCGAGTCCAACTTGAGCTCGAATTCGACGACCGCAAGGTCAATGCGGACGTTCCACCTCTAGAAGCTGCCTTTATTGAGCTTTTCTCGGAAAAAGGTGCGACCCATTCGACCCGATTGTCTCGTTGGGCTGATCACGGCCATTTATAGATACGTGGACTGTTGACGAGTTGATTTCAAGGGTAGGCACTGTGAGCCGTAGTGCGGCCTTGAAGTCGCTTGCTACATGGGTCGACATGCGTGTTTTGAAAGAGGACAGCGAACATGTGTTCAAGTTGCTTTCTGAAGGGGAAGAACCAACGCCGGGAATTAAGACAGCGACTCCAAAACCAGGTACATTTATCCGCGTTAGCTTAACCGTCTCGCCTTCGCTCTGAACGTTCGAGTCATAGCTACTGGAGGGGACGAGTTGCCACCAATGATGAGTGTGCAACAACAGCAAGCAGAACAAATGAAAGTCTATTGGAAGGTAGAGACACTATTACGCGCACCTGGGTGCAACGTTTGACATCCCAGTTGCAGTTCATCGAAGGCATGCTCACAAACTTGGGTTCGCTACCGTTGGACCGTATACAAACAATGCTCAGGCTTGCCCCTGGTTATGATCGCACTATCGAGCAGCTTGGTAGCTTCATGGAGGCTGCGAAACGAGAAGGACTAGCTACCGTCAAAGACGGGATGTGGAGATTAGGGAAATAGATAAATGATCGTGTAAGATACTTTTTAAACTCGTGATACGTGGACTGTATTATTATCCAGAGCCTTGGTTGAGTCCATTCTTGACTTTTGCGATTGCGGTGGCGAACCTACCTCCCGAGCATGTATGTCCCAGACCTCAGGGGTTCAATCAACGCAGTTTCATAATGTGTCTCAACGACAAGACCACAGGATGATGCCGTTGGTGTGGTAATGCCAAGCAGCACATCGAGGGTGTATTGTTGTTGCCATTAAATAAGGTGTTATGGAATTGAAGCACTTTTGAGAAGTGACGATGTATAAGGTCAACGATGGTATGGCTGCGGTCTCCAAGTTGTGTAACCTTTGCTTGTCGTTTGCGGCGAGGCAAACTTGACAGAAGCCTCATGGGTCGCCACTTAGTACACTGAGTACTAGATAATGCCAAACGAGTTCTGGCTTGTCTCCCTTCACGTATGACGCCAACCCCGACATTATTCTTGCAGGGCTGAGAGCAATATAAAGGGGGCTGACCATGGTTACTTTCCAGCACCTTCAGCATAGCTCGCCTTCTCTGTCTCGACATTTTGTGTTCTCTAACTGTAACCTCTGCACACGATGACCCACAACGGACTCTGGTTGACTTACCACGTCCCGAGCTTGCTACGGCACAGCTCATTGAGCTCTAGAACTATCGGCTCTTGGACCTGGAGGACATCTTTTCCGCCAGGGCCTCACCGAAGCCAAGTACCGGCCCGTCTCTTTCTGGAAAATCACGAGGGTGCATCGTGCCAGCGGTGGGGACTTGGCCGACCTTCTGAAGAATGTTGCTGGAAAATGTCCACAGACGGCTCTTCGTCTCGTCATTCAATTGGTATTATGGTAAGCAACACGAAGGAACTGTGTATCTGACGCTGACATGGTTCTCAGCGGATTCTGTGCCTGTTGCTTGGTTCAGCTACCACCACCTTCACGAACCTACTGCACCTGTTGCCACGCAGCGCGTTAGACTTGGTGTCCCTGAGACAAGGTTTGAGATCATGGTCCAGTTGACAACGGTATCTTCCATGCCACTTGGGTAGCAAGGTGTACTTGCAAGCAGCACGTGGACGAAAGGTTGAAGAGCACAAGAACTTGGGGGCTCTGTTGGAAACAAGTCTCCGCTTGAACATCGGTATGTTGGATGTTTGCGGTCAGAGTCATCTGATGTTGGTTCGGTAGATCAAGGCCCTGCGACTGTTCTGGGAGGTGCCCATTTGCGCACTGCTAGGGAAGAGAATTTGACAATTCTGGTGAAAAAGCGTGCTGCGAATGCTTCAGTTGTTTTCGGTGGTAGTGTTTTAAGATTAATGATTTCGGACGTATCGGCGTTTAGGGCCGGTATATCACAGTTCTCTCGACGTGTGGTGCTCGCGAGGTGTCGTTGCTATCAAGTCATCTGTACACCGTATGGAGAACCAAGCTCAACGTTATTCTGCGCTTTCGCAGCCAACCCTGGCGATGAGCGAGCTCGTATGCAAGATACTCGACCACGAGGCCACTGACATGTTAATCGACAAGTGGCTCGAACATCGCAACGACGCGTACTGGGAATGGTTCCAAGCCGTCAGGGAACGCAAGCATGCATCCAACACTCTAAGGCGTCAGGTCATAGTCTGGAACAAGGGGGACTTCGTTCCAGAGAACATCTTCAGCAGAACGGTTGACACTGGTCGTCTGATCCCTCTCGACCGGACCTGGACCACCCATGTCTACCATCACAGATCAATGCAAGACAGAAAACTATCCATGATGCCCGTCGTTTTCACAATGGTAAGTCACATCATTCCGTCAAGTAATAATTATGTCCATACTTACCGTTCCTCTGTCAGCTTCCCGAGCTCATGCTCTTGCGGGGCATGCATGATCATGGCTGCGATGATATATACATTATCGTAACAGATTTGAAGCGACAAGAGATGGACGACGTTACAGAGTATTTCAAACTTGTGTGTCGGTATGCATACGGTCGTCGAACGTGTAAACCGAGCGTAGCGGGCCAAATCCAATATGATCGTTCGTCATCTGCCCCTGTTCATGCTGTAAAGCCTCATTCATTCTTCGCCCCACTCAGACATGCGGCTGTGTCACACGTTACTCAAGCAGCGACGTACACCATGCTTCCCCCAGATCGACCTTGCTTTCCGAGCAATACTGCACGAAAAAAGACCGCCATTCATCATCTTGTTCTCACATCAGACGACCTCCTATTCCCAAATTCTTTTCACGCATCCTCTCTTCGTACCTGCAGAAAATATATTCTTCGACTTCCCCAGTGGATGCCCAAACCCCTGCTGCAACGACGATTGTGAAATGATTCGCTTTCCTAGACGGGGTACCGAAGGGGCAGCGGTTCTCTCAATAAAGCGTGGTGGTCGCCACGGGAAGAAGATTAAAGCAAAGGAGATGTGCAATTGGATCGATTGCGATATCTGCTTCAGCGAGGAGACCCAGCGATACGCTGAGAGTACTAGCGGAGGTTCCGAGGGTTCTCAGAGCAGTGCCGACTGTGTCGACACATCGTCCACGAATGGCCTTGTCTGCAGCAAGTGCAGGTTGGTCAAATACTGCTCTCCAGAACATCAGAGGAAGGACTGGGACGAGCATCGCCGTGTTTGCGCGAAGCCTGCTTCCGAGTCATTGTGAATAGCCCTTTCAAAAGAGCGCTGGGTTGTCTCCGACGTCTTACCCTAGTTTCCACCTTACATTCTTTTGCCTACGCTGACAGGGTTGGTGTTGTTGTAGCTACATCGTTGTACCTGTACCATAAGTACTGTATCCAGCCGCTTCGCGTGAGCGCCTGATCCTTGAAGGCCTGACTAACGGGATGAGATTCCCACAGAGTCCATCCAAGACCATCATGTCCATCCGTCATCTCACTGCCAGCCTTGCCCAACAGGTGAACGACGCTCGTCGTACCCGTGCACCGTGACTGATGCAACGTCTTAGATCGATGAGGAACTCATGAGTGCATGGGGGGCGTTTAGTATTGACCAGGTACGGGGTAGCTTGCATTGCTGATGTGCGAATAGAGCCTGATCGACTACTATGCTATGGTTGAAGTTGATGGAATTGGCTGGACTTGCATGTGCTCAGACACTTGCAAAAGTCTACGACAGGGAGAAGTACCGAAGAGTTCTCGTTTGCTGCGGACCCGGTAATCAAGGTGGCGATGGACTGGTAGCGGCAAGACACCTTGGTTCGTCTAGGCTCGTTAATGGATCACCGAAAAGAAGATGACGACCATTGTGACCAGGTATGTTCGGCTACGAACCCACAATCTATATGCCCAAGGTATCTGTACTTGCATATGTCTGGTGGGAGACATGTCTTGACTCAAACATCGTTCACCAGCCAGGGTCGAAAGATATTTACAAGGTTACCCCGTTCCATGCGTGTTTGTTCTTGTTACTAATCGTCTTCCTCGCAAAATTGGGCACAGCGGTTGCACAAGCAGTGTGATAACATGAAGATCAAGTCTCTACCCCCTGACGCCACCCTCGATGTGCTCCGTTCGACCCTCTCTGCATCTGACGTCGTCCTGGATGCCATCTTTGGGTTTTCATTCAAAGGACCCGTCCGCGCACCTTTCCATGAGGTCCTACCACTTATTTCATCCTCGAGAAAACCCATCGTCTCCGTCGACGTTCCTAGCGGGTGGGGTGTTGAAAAGGGCGACGAGGAAGGGGTGGGCATTGTGCCCGATGTATTGGTAAGTCTGACTGCGCCAAAGGAAGGAGTGCGGTCGTTCAAAGGACGACACTTCCTTGGAGGAAGGTTTGTTCCCAAGTTAGTGTCAGTTACTGCTTGTCTCTTGGCGGGGATTCTGATACTGATTGCAGAGCGGTGGAGGAGAAGTTTCAACTCAACCTACCCAAGTACCCTGGATTTGAGCAGATTGTTGAGCTTCCTCAAGAGCAGGGACCTCAGCTATTGTGAGACTGGATTTGCCACTCCTACACTCTAATACACGATCCCGACTACTCTTAGCGTTGCAGAACGTGTTTGAAGTACTCGAAGAGTGAAGAGACCCCAATTTCTCTGCCTAGTCTGCATACGCGAGTTTTCTCGTCGCCTGATATGGATATACCTTCATTCAGTAGGGCCTTCCGGTTCCGGACTCATTCTCAGCACAATTCGATGTCTCAGGCCAGTCATCGAGCTCCGTCCGAGTCTTGTCCTGCTCTGCTCAATGCTCTCCATCGAGGAAATGATACGCCAACCCATGATGAGGTGTATCCTTGGCAAATCCACGGTAGCATCGCAAAGCCCGAATTTGACAGAAACGCTTCCGTTTCTTTTCGTGTACATTTCCGCGAAGATGGCGAAGTTGACTCATGCAGCACGTCATGATCGATCATCTTGGATTCTCTTTGGCACCGCATTACGGGGATCACTAAATGTGTGGCCCGTCCATCAGGGGACAGCCCGAGGATGTGAGCGAGTTTACAATCTTGGGATGGTAAGGCTGATGGATATCACGGTGCGCCAGTTTGGGGGGATTTAATCAAAATTTCCAGGTGATACCAATGGCATGTAGACGGGCTTTCTAAATCGACACATCCCGGCGCTTTCCCCGGAGATGGTCGTCATGGTATGCGATGAGCGAGATTCGCATCGCAGGAATGTGCAAACTCTGTTGCATGTTTCTAGTCTACTACTGTTGTAAAAGCTCGTACCGTAGTGTAGCTCGGTTAGCTCTCGGATCTTTCCGGTCCGAGTACCAATCTCCTTAGGAGCACACATTGGATTTAATTCCCCCCCCCCCCACCACTGTGACACTGACTCGACGTTGATAATTCCCCCTACGACTCCAATGAACTTTTTTCGCCCACACCCCCATAAACCTCCCCCGAAGGCTCTAGAGGGAAATGATCTTCAATCCCTCGCCAAGTACATGAAGTCCGACAGCTGTCGGACCGTATTTCTCATGGTGATTTCATCGCTGTCGTTTCATGTATGTCAGAGATTGATACAGGGTTGTGTAGTTAGGTGCTGGTAAGAGCATCTTGCTGTCCAGGAACGACTGGCTCAGGATCGGGCAGGTGTCAGTACTTCCGCTGGCATTCCTGATTTCAGGTCACCGGAGACGGGTGGGTAGCCCATATCGTTGATTTGTCAGTCACACTCAGTGGTTCCAATGACGATAGGCTTATACGTGAGCGTCCTATCGTCGAGATTCTGAGAAGGTCCGGACCCCTGACTGGCCAACTCATTTCAGGCCAACTTGGCTCGGTTAAATTTACCGTACCCAGAGGCAGTGTTCCAGATAGACTTCTTTCGAAAGAACCCGGTACCTTGTAAGTAATTGATCGTACTTTAGGCACACAGCACCGCGACTCACAACCATACATCACCAAGTTTATACACTTGCGAAAGAGCTTTTCCCGGGTCGCTATCGGCCAACCATCACTCACTCATTCATCAAAGTGTTGCATGCGCATAATCTTCTCCACACTTGTTTCACCCAGAACATTGACACGCTTGAGCGGAGAGCAGGGGTCCCAGAGAAGAAGATCATTGAAGCTCACGGGAGTTTCGCCACACAGCGATGCATTGAGTGCAAACGCCCTTATGATGACGAAAAGATCAAGCAAGCTGTCACCAGTTCTACGATACCAAGGTGCGAGCGTTGTCGCGGGTTGGTCAAACCCGATATTGTGTTCTTTGGGGAGGCTGTACGTATCCTACGTTTCGAACGCAGCGGTTCCCGGGCTGATTGCTGGCCAGCTCCCACCCCAGTTTCACGGATCCATCCGCTCGCTACGAAAGGCTGACCTATTAGTAGTGATAGGAACATCACTGACTGTTCATCCGTTCGCATCCCTGGTGGACTTGGTGCCAGATAGCTGCCCTCGTGTTCTAATCAACCTGGACAAGGTCGGAAACTTTAATAGGCGGGACGACATTGTTTTATTAGGAAAGTGCGACGACATCGTCCGGGAGCTCTGCCATGAGCTTGGATGGGAGAAGGAACTTGAGAGAGCATGGGCAGCAACCGCAGACAGTGTAGAAGCCGACGATAAGCCCGTTGCGTCAGAAACAATTGTGAAGGTTGGTGAAGAGGTGGACCGCATTACGAGGGACATCGAGAGGTCCCTCACTATTTCCAAGGACACGCCGGAGTCTTTGCCTAATTCTGATCCAAAGGAAACACGAGGAGAAAAAGAATGTCTTGAGAAAAGAGGAGTAGACAAAAGGCAGGTGGAAGGGGACCCCTCCGTCTCAGAGGGCAGATTTTGAACGTGCCGCATCCGCAACGATGCGAAGGGAATGACCATCTCGAGGTCAGTGGTGTTGCCCGTAAATACTGTCTGGGTAATAGGTATCCGGGTGAGTCGGTCGGGAATCGGGGGTAGTGTGCTTCGGAATATACAGGATCCTTTTCTGATGGGACCAAGATGATTTTCTGTCGCCGGCTGCTACTCTCGGAACGGAAGTGGAGAATCCCGTGTAGAGGCGTCGTCAAGTCGATGGGCATGATGGCACGAAGGGGCGTGGCCTGATCTAATTTGTGTGCATTCGCACCAGCTTGACAGAGGTCAAATGTGTCGCCGCCTCATGACCTGGTCGAGATAAGGACCCTGCAGTCCAGGCCAAAAAATAGGTTGATGACCGTCGATCGTGGAAACCAACTGCAATGCGAGCCCACGTACTGGTATTGCCGACAAGCTTCGTCTTGACCACTTTGCGACTCCGCGATTCCTTGGTTTGGATCCAAGTTGTGAAGGCTATGTTAAAATTGACCGACCATCAAATTTCCGTGGTCGGTGGCTCGATACTCCCGACAATCATGGGGTGCTGGTATATTGAAGTTTGGTATTATCTGTGAGTGCTAGTACGTTCAAGTTCTCTCGCTGGACCACTTAGCCGCGGCCACCTTCGCTTGCGTGTGAAAATATCATGAAGTAGTAGCCGTCGCCAGACTCGCCACTGTCGCACCATCTGTACGGACTCAACTGCAGTATTATGCCTCGGTCAGAACCATGCACCTGTCATGGGTCCGGTAACTGGTCACCAGGCTCAGATCTCCGCAATGGAAACCTCCATCAGGGCTGGTCTAGGGCAATCTTCCCTCCATTGGTGATCAGTGCCGGGTTCGGGCTCAGAAGTTGTCCGACTGTGAGAGTCAGTTCAACACAGAGGAAAATCTCATCAGTCGCCGTTTTATCATATATATCGTAGAGCGGATCATACTGATAAACGAGTCATCCATATTATAGGTCAATATCCCATAGTCCTTGGCCAATGGCAAATTTACTCGCAAGCCTTCCCATGCGGCCTTCCGGACGTGTCCCATCGGAGATTTTGAGCTCCAGCCCTATAAAGCCTCGACGAGCCCATTCGTCGTTTCCTAGGCACACTATCCAACAGATGGGAGTTTTTGCACGATTGTACCTACGTCGTTGTTCGTTATTCTCTGTCGCCATGTCGCCATGTCGTCTAACTTGTCTAACTCGTCGCAGTCTGCTCGCCTCCGCAGGTAACGCACCCTTAAACACCCATTCTAACGAAAAGAGCGGTAAGTGTGTTGCGCCGGTCCACTGGATCTGCGTTGATTTGCGTATAGCCCCAAACGGAAGTCCATCATGCCGTTCTCATTTAATGTGATTCTTGCCTCGAGACTCGTTCCTGCCCGCTTCAGGGCTGGTGGCGAATTGGAGAGGCACGGTCCAGACATATCCAAGTCTGCCACTCAGGCGAAGGAGGACGAACTCACTGCGAGGCTTGCTCGGTTCGCCCGCGTCCCTGTTTCGGATGTATTCGAGTAAGCTCGAGACTCATCCATTGCCTTCTCTGAACATTCATCCAGGCTCGAGCCTACATGGAGCCCCGATGGATTATCAGAGGAAACGGCTGC